>CM060957.1:26586395-26655956 GCA_030765055.1 Mantis religiosa
AAACGTGGCTGTAAGAGCTTGGGAGATGAACGTTCGGGACGTCCAGAAGCTACAAATACCGTCGAAAACATTGCCACAGTTCACCAAATGTTGCTAGACGACCGCCGAATTAATGTGAGAGAGATAGCAGAGGCTATGAACATGTCAAAAGAACGTGTTTGTCATATTGAATCAACGTTTAGGCTTGAGTTGGGTTTACTCACGTTAGACCAAAATCGTATAGGAATGAACATTTCCAACGCTCTGTTGGCGTAGTTTAGGCGCAATAAATACGAGTTTTGGCGCAGATTAATTACTGTAGATGAAACTGGGATACACCATTATAAGTCCGAAACAAAAATAGAGTCCAACTAGTACACTGCAAGGGGGAAACAGGCTCCGAAAGAAGCAAGTACTAATTTTTGACTGGGAAAATGATGGCGACTGTTTTCTGGAATAACCATGAAGCTTTTAAGTCGATTATCTTAAAAAACCGAAACACTATTACAGAAGCATACTGCAAAATATTACCAGACAAGCTGAAGGCAGAACTTGTGGAAAAGCGGCCACATTTGCAGAAAAAGTAAATCCTGTTTCAACAAGACAACGCACAGTCTCACACCTCAGCGGTTGCTGTGGCAAAAATCCACGAATTACGGTTTCAATTGCTTGACCATTCGACTTACTCACCAGGTCTAGCCCCAATCGAGTTCTTTTTGTTCACTCATCTGAAAATTACGCTCGGAGGACAGAGATTATCATCAAATGAAGAGGCAGCCACCTTCGTCAACAACTAATTTGCAGAGAAAAACGCCGAGTACTATTTGGACGGGTAACAGAGTGGGAGCATCGCTGGGAGAAGTGTGTAGAGTTACAAAGAGACTATGCTGAAAAACGCCGAGTACTATTTGGACGGGCTACAGACATGGGAACATCGCTGGGAGAAGTGTGTAGAGTTACAAGGAGACTATGTTGAAAAACGCCGAGTACTATTTGGACGGGTTACAGAGATGGGAACATCGCTGGGAGAAGTGTGTAAAGTTACAAGGAGACTATGTTGAAAAACGCCGTGTACTATTTGGATGGGTTACAGAGATGGGAGCATCGCTGGGAGAAAGGTGTAGAGTTACAATGACACTACGTTGAAAAACGCCGAGTACTATTTGGACGGGTTACAGGGATGGGAGGATCGCTGGGAGAAGTGTGTAGAGTTACAATGAGACTATGTTGAAAATCGCCGAGTACTATTAGGACGGATTACGGAGATAGGAGCACCACTAGGAGAAGTGTGTGGAGTTACAAGGAGACTATGTTGGAAAACGCCGAGTACTATTTGGACGGGTTACAGAGATGAGAGCACCGCTAGGAGATGCATGGTAGAGTTACAAGGAGACTATGTTGATAAACGTCGAGTACTATTCGGACGGACTACAGAGAATTGAGCATTGCTGGAGGATGTGGGTAGAGTTACAGGGAAACAATGTTGAATAACGCCGAGTAATATTTGGACGGATTACAGAAATGGGAGCGTCTCTAGGAGAAGTGTTTGGAGTTACAAGGAGACTATGTTGGAAAACGCCGAGTACTATTTGGATGTATTACAGAGATCGGAGCATCGCAGGGAGAAGTGTGTAGAGTTACAAGGAGACTATGTTGAAAAACGCCGAGTACTATTTGGACGGGTTACAGAGATGGGAGCATCGCTGGGAGAAGTGTGTAGAGTTACAAGGAGACTATGTTGAAAAACGCTGAGTAATATTTGGACGAGTTACAGAGATGGGAGCATCGCTGGGAGAAGTGTGTAGAGTTACAAGGAGACTATGTTGAAAAACGCCGAGTTTTATTTAGACGGGTTACAGAGATGGGAGCATCGCTGGGAGAAGTGTGTAGAGTTACAAGGAGACTATGTTGAAATACGCCGAGTACTATTTGGACGTGTTACAGAGATGGCAGCATCGCTGGGAGAAGTGTGTAGAGTTACAAGGGGACTATGTTGAAAAACGCCGAGTACTATTTGGACGTGTTACAGAGATGGGGGCATCGCTGGGAGAAGTGTGTAGAGTTACAAGGAGACTATGTTGAAAACGTCGAGTACTATTTGGACGGGTTACAGAGATGGGAACATCGCTGGGAGAAGTGTGTATATTTTCAAGGAGACTATGTTGAAAAACGCCGAGTACTATTTGGACGGGTTATAGAGATGGGAGCATCGCTGGGAGAAGTGTGTAGAATTACAAGTAGGCTACGCTGAAAAACGCCGAGTACTATTTGGATGTGTTACAGAGATGGGAGCATCGCTGGGAGAAGTGTGTGTAGTTACAAGGAGACTATGTTGAAAAACGCTGAGTACTATTTGGATGGGTTACAGAGAAGGGGGCATCCCTGGGAGAAGTGTGTAGAGTTACAAGGAGATTATGTTGAAAAAAATTATAAAAAAAGAACAGTGAAAAAATGTCTTGCATCTTTATTAGGTCGGAAACGTTTCAGACCACCTATATATATTGGCTCACCTTTCATCCTCAGAACCGAATGGTAGAACGTGTTTAAAATGTCAAAATATAGACTTCATCAGTACGTAAGCACTAAATAACAACTTTCTGAACATTCACAAGTGAGAGTTCTAATGTTGTGTGTTACTTCATAAACCTAAATGATATGGTATTAGAGCTTTCGTTATATACTGCAAACTAATTATGGAACACCTATTTTTCCTATCCCTATATGTATGCAGCAGTAAGAACAATCAAAGTCTCAATAAATGAAATAACACAAACGAAATTTTGTTAAAGAATGACTGCACCAACGTTAATTTTTCGGTTGCTAAGAGAAACTAGTTGAATTAAGTATGGGCATGTGAAATAAAGAGTAAGGCCATTTAAATACATTACTTCGGACTTTTTTGTCGTTTTCAGAGTATTTGTTTGCTAAACTCATTTGCTAATATACAATATATGGCTGTAGGAAAGGCACGCAATTGCTGTTGACGAAGAGAAGGAAAATAAATGTGATTCAGTATGACTTAAATCAACATTACGTTTTTTGATCCAGTGAATGTTCAAAATAAAACCTTGTAAGTGTTAGAGCTCTTTATTAAAATGATATCAACAACAAATATTTGCTACACATGCAATAGCAACAGGCTGATTAAAGGACTTTTAGTTTGAAATGTGACATTTCACCTCAAATATATTGGTGATATTGACCCCTTTATAAAGTTAATAAATAGTTGAGCAAAGGAAGAGAAGCACGGAGGAATTTGCATGTATCCAATCTGGAGGCTAGCAGAGCCTCACGAATCTCTCTCTCTTTTCTTCTGAACCCTTCTTCTTGCTCTGAAGCCAACTACTACATTACACGAACACTTTCCTCTGTCATAGCGTTCTTTATTTGCTTTCTGTGTGTGCTGAATCCCTTCTAGAAGTTTCTACTGCAGGGTATGACTTCTTAATGCAGTGACCAGGTGATCTAGACCTCCATAAATACGACAAAACTTGGTTCCTTTACTTCAGCTCACTCCAAGCCTAGTTGCTGGCACGTTTTCAAGGCAGTGGAAGTTTTATAGCTCCTGGATATACTGAGGAAATCTTATGGCAACTAGTGAGAAATTACGAACGAATATGTTTGGCGTAGCTTGTGCAAAAAGCATTCCATTTTGGATTTTAGCTCTAATCGCTGAAATACGAGGGCTGTCCAATGCACAATTACACAATTTTTGACAACGTACCTTTACTCGTCCTCATAATTTTGATGGTCCTACAAAAAGTAGTCTCCCCTGAATGCGAGGCACTTGTCACAGCGTTTCTCCCAGTATTCAAAGACATTCTGGAAACCATTTTTTTCAGAGATCCTTCAAAATCGCCTCCACAGCCTTCTCCACAGCTTCTGATGCCCGATAATGCCTCCCACGAAGGCGTTCCTTCAAGTTAGGGAATAGAAAAGAGCCACATGGAGCTAAATCCGGACTATAGGGAGGGTGAGGGTTGCACATCACGTTGATTTTTGTAAGATATTCAGCAACAACATTGGCAATATGCGGCCGCGCATTATCGTGGTGCAGCATACAGCCTGCTTCACGGAAATGTGGTCTTTTGCAACTAATATGGACTTGCAATGTTTTCAGGACATCCCTGTAGTATTGTACAGTTACTGATGTGCGTGCAGGTACAACATGCTGATAAACTATTCCACAAATATCAAAGAATGAGATGATCATAACTGTCTCAGCAGAAGCAACCACTTTTGCTTCTTTGGGGGGGGGGGGGTTGGTGATGGAGATTTCCACACTGAGCTTTGCTGTTTGCTCTCAGGATCAAAATGATGTAGCCAAGTCTCATCAGCAGTGATTACGTTTGAAAGAAGCTCCGGATCTTTCTCTAACATCAAATTTAACTGCATGTTACCTCCATTGCAGCGGTAGACGATACTGAACATGTCTGAACCTGCCTGGTTCTAACAGGCGGGAACAAGGAGTAGCAACAATGAAACTAGTACGGCGTGTTTGTTTCACATTAGGCTAACAGAATATAAGAAGAATGAATTTTAGTACAAAAAGGTATGACCGTAAAAATTATGAATATACTTTATTGAACAGCCCACGTATATTTGTACTTTGCCAAAAAATTTCTGTGTTTGTGTTTCTGCAATAGAGTAAAGAGCAAACAATTGAAGTATCTTATATCATTGAATGAATAAATTGAATTATTTACTGTGCTTATTCCAAAATTTTACAGTTTACAACTTTAGGTTACATTTATTTGTCTTTACTTTGTTACTACCTTTGCTTACATGACAACCTGATCTTCTGCTCTGCCAGGTAGCTTTTAACCTCCAAGCCTCCTTGTCACTTCATTAGTCCCTTTCTTCCCGCCCCCCTTCTTCCTTTCTTATATTCTTTACATTTCTTGCCCATTTTCCTTTATTTTCTGTATGACATCGCCATTACTTCTGATCTTCTTTTCGTCTTTTCCTGTTAATATTTTAATAGCTACTATCCGATACTTTGTTATTGAGTTATTCTGTTCAAACACATAGACCTAAAGAGAACTTTTTATCAAATTACTTTTCTTGCTGAGGGTTTGAACTGTATTTCCTGTGAACTTTTAATATCCAATTTCGAATGGAATAAAATACGTTAACTTCTATACTTACCAAGAATTTTACTTTCAACATAGTAAATAACTGTTCACGAAGGTAGTCGCCTCCTCATTTGACGAAAATCTCTGTCCTCCGAGTGCAATTTTCAGATGAAGAAACAAAACGAATTCGCTTGGGGCTAGATCTGGCGAGTTCAAGCAGTTCAGACAGTAATTCGTTGATTTTCGCCGTAGCAACCGCTGAGCTGTGAGACAGTGCGTAGTCTTGGTGAAACAAGATTTCCTTTTCTGCAAATGTGGTCGTTTTTCCGCTAGTTCTGCCTTCAGCTTGTCAAATAATGATGCATAATATGCTCCTGTACTGGTTTTAGCTTTTTGAAAATAATTGATTAAAATAACTCCATGACTATCCCATAAAACAGTCGCCATTACTTTCCAAACCGAAAAATTAGTGCTTTTTTGGAGTTGATTCCTCCTTTGCAGTCCACTCTTTGGACTATATTTTTGTTTGGGCGTATAATTGTGTATCCAAATGTCATATAGAGTAATTAATCGGCACCAAATCTCGGATTTATTGCGCCTAAACTGCGCCAACAGGGCGTTGGAAATGTTTATTCGAACACATTTTTGGTCTAACGTGAGCAAACGCGGCACACAACGCGTCTAAATGTCTAAATGTTGACTTAATATGTGACAAACACGTTCTTTGGACATGTTCATAGCCTCTGCTGTCTCTCTCACTTCAATTTGGCGGTCATATAGCACCATTTGTTTAACTTTGGCGTTGTTTTCGTCGCAGTTGCACTTTTTTGACGTCCCGAATGTTCATGATCTCCCAAGCTCTTACGGCCACGTTTAAATTCAGCTGCCCAAAATGTCACTGTGGTAAATGCTGGTGCTGAGACCCCATACGCAGAATCCAACTGATCTTTGATTTGCGCAGGCGTATTCATTTCAAAAACAAATGTTTAATGACAACTTGATACTCGATTTTGTAAATTTTCATAAAAACACTCCCATCAACTCACTCAAACGACTATTACGTTACAACTGAGCGTCCAAAATGGCTGAAACTTTGGTGAGTAACTGTTAACAGATTAGGCAACGAAATACACTAGCTTTTATATATAACTGCTGCCATCTCCATGTTGAGGTCAGAAGCTTTTCAGACCACCCTCGTAAAATGGTCAAAAAGTATATGTCAGTGTAAGTGGGAGATCTGTGCCTGTAAGACATTATTTGCCCCAGTACTACAAGCATACTAAACTTCGAAAATAAAAGACGGCGTGAGACGTGTCGAGTGGTATAGCTGCCCGTTATTCATATTGAGGGAAAGTAAACCATAACCTCAACCTGGATGTTTGGTTTAGCCGGGATTCTCACTAAGAGCTGCAGTATGAGGGACAAGATCATTTACCTCTACACAGCCTCTTTGAACATGTTCCTTTCCTGCTTTGACACTCGCGATTCTTTTGTTTTTCAGTATCAGTGGTTTTGTGTCCCCTTTTCCTGTGTCTTTAAAGCTTTCATCATTCTCATTTTACACGTGCCTTTAACAAGATATCACCAAGCCATCACGCTGTGATGAAAGAGACTGCCTTCACAGAGCAGGCCAGTAGGAAAGCAGTAATTTATATCCAAAACTACTTTGCTGTAAAGAACTTTAGCAGCGTCCACTCTTTGCCTTTTCATCATAGTGATTATGTTTGGAAGAGCGAACGGAATGGGTTCATCAGCCTGTCTCATATGAAAAGAGTAACTAGGGTAGACGTACCAATAGTGGGAATATCTGTCTCACAAGGAAAATCAGGGTATTGGTACTAATGTCGGTCGCACAGCTAGGTTTGCTTATATAAATATAATAGGTAATTGACTGAACTTTTGCATTTTAAAATGTTAATACATGTAATGAGTTAAGCCAACACGTCATACATGAAAATTGTAAAAATTATCATATCATTTCCGTTAGATATTAGCACCTTCACTGCCACTTAGGTCATACAACAAAGGATCACTTGGAGTACAACTTGGACTCGCTTGCAGCACAATGTGCTGCAATGCTTCTATAATATGTTTCAAATGGGAAAGTGTTTGCCCTTGAGCGCTACTAGATGAACAACCATTCGGAGTCCTGCGGTGTTGTCGTATTGCATTTCCCCTAACTAAGCAATCTCTAATAAATACTATTCGCGCTAAGACAGAAATTCAGATTTTGCAAAAACTGATCCATGAGGAAGGAGAAAGTCATGTATTTAACATAACCCTAACAATCCATTATTTTTAGCTCAAATAGTTTTCTTAATACAAATAAATAAATAAGATGCCATTATATTATAGCAATGCATTGCGACGTAAGCAGTGCAATGAATATCATTATTGGTTGGCATGTATGTGTGAACGTATATTTGAAATTACTCAGAACTGAAACGTAAACATTTGACATGACGTGGTAAAATAAATATGTACTTTGAATAAGCAAAGGTGATTGTTAAATTCGATGAGATACACTTCTTGCTGGTCTGGCAGAAGTGTGTGGTCACATGATATCTTTGTTTATGAATGGTTCGTAATCTTTATTTACTCTAGAGAGTTCAAAGCAGCATTATTCAGTTACTCTTCCAATGAAAAAGTGTATCAGCTGGATCAATGAGACGTGATCCACCTCCCCCCCTTACTACTGCTAGAACAATCCAATAGAGTTAATGTGGGCTCAAATTATGTTGCAAACAGAAATAATATTTTTAAACTGACTGACATTGAACGACTTATTCACGAAGAAATTGACAAAGAACACAATACTGGGAAAACTGCGTGAGGCATCTGATAAACTACAAGAAGACGACTTTTGGAAAGAAATGTCACGTAACGAGACTTTTGAACCCATCACCATAAATTTGCAGTACTCAGGCGATGAAGACAATGACAATGACGAATTATCTCTTAACGTAAGTAGAGTTAGATTACATCCGTAAAAATCCTGGCATAATGCATTGCTTACCTTAGGAGCGACTCTCACCACCGATGGGCGTGGCTTAGGCGTGAGGTGATTGGGGAAGTTCCTCGATGCCGTCCAGCATGTCGTCTGCACATCCCTCGAAAAAGTACCTCTCGCCTCTGCTGGTGCACTCATATTCAGACGTTGCTAAGTAATCACTTTCCCAATCACTGCTGCTACTGTCGTCATTAACTTTGTAATTAATTGTTTCTCTTAATTTATGTAACACAGCTTTAACTGTAGGAACTCGCTTTTCATGGATGTAGAATTCATTTATAGTCCTGCGAACTACACACATATAAAAAACATCGAGATCAGTGATTGGTTTGGACCTGTTTTTTTTCATTTTGGTGTACCGAATGAAGAGACTGAGGAGACTGAACCGTTCTGTATATCAATCATCTACTTCTTTATTTTCTTAACCGTGGATAGCGAAACGCCCGTTGCGGCTGCAACACGCTCATTAACCTTATTCACAGGGATTACAAAATTAGCTCCGTCGGCTTCCCGTCGCCTAAAATTTAAAACATTTGCTATTATTTCTCTAGCTTGCCCTTTTACAGTTCTGCGATAAACTTTAGAGCGATTGGCTGCCATACTACTCCCCTTTTATGCACTGCAACACTCACAGACAAACGTAACTGATAAGTTTCATAGATTCAATGTTCCCAACAAAGCACATGATAACCAAGTTCACTCGTCTAGATGAGGATACACACTGACCTTTGCGCATACAGGTTGACGCATACGGCTGGGCGGGAGGGAAAGAGGGAGGAACTGGCATACATGAGGCGCCAAGCGGTTATTGAAAGCAGGCTCGCCCGTTGAACACCCAGGGCTTTTATGGCAATACGGCTACTCTAACATTCACTGCTATACGGATGCCCCGCTGGCATTTTCGTTGGATCAGATTCATAAACTATAACTTTAAACTAAATATTTAAAACATTTGCGTAATATACGAATATTCATGTTGCAATTGTCATTACAACAACTGCATTATTATAAAAGTTCGGAACATTCAGTTTGCGTTCCCTTACGTTTAGTGGCACGAACACTCGCAAGCGAGTGAGAGAAAGGGAAATATAAAAGGAGTGGGGTAACGAGTTGGCAACGGTGAAGGCTCCAACGGATCTGATGGCTACAGGCGAGAATTCTTCCCATTTGAAACACATAATAAACTCTGTGTCAGGTTAGTTTAATTCTGCTGTAAACAACAAGGCGGAGCTGACTCAACTCGCCACGTGTTAGACGCTACATGCACGACCATAAGTTTTGTAACACTGGCAGTATATATAACAACACTAACTTCTAGACAAATACATAAAATTGGGCTGCACATTAACTTATTAAATCTTTAAGTTGGTACATTTCTAAAAAAAAGTCACGAATTTTACTGCGTATAGCGATTTTCTCTATCACTATGTTCTACTTGCGCAAACAAAAAGGAGATCACCAGCTTCTTTCTAAATGTTTTATAGACGATTATGGGTTTCTTTCTTTAAGCACTGCGAAACAATGCGCGATCATTTGCCTCTCACCACTTTTTAAAGATTTGCCTCGATTGTGTTTTATCTCGACTGAAGTACCGGCCTGCTCCATAATGACAAGCTTACTGATTTTAAATTGCTTATACATAAGTGTTCTTGGGCTTATGATGTACGTGAGATGTACAGGAAACAGTGTTAAATATCAGAAGTAACTCCACACTATAAACAATAACATCTTAATCAGCATTCAACTCGATACAGACCTCGTTGTGAGAGAGCTGCCTGGTATAAGATATCATAGCAGTGTCCTGTAGTAATTGTTAAATAAAATGCAGCTTAATTTAACATAATAAGTTAGTATTGTCACCCGAACGTGGGAACTCCCTACAGAACCGGCCGGCAGTAGGGCTAGAGGGGAATCATTGAGACCACGCCTACCCATTTGTCTCCTGTCACTAACTGAAGGGATGATTAGGTAAACGGCGGGAGCCCTGTACCGCCTCTTTCCCCTCCCACCAGACGTCTCGAAACCTCGGGATAATTGTGCGCGCCGGGAAGTTTCCAGAGACGGCGATCTTCCCTATATAAGGCCTGTAGTTGACGAGTGAGCTCAGTTCTTGGCGGGCAGCCCTGAGGAGCGCCCAGTGAAGGAACGGACTGCGTACGTGCATCGGAGGAGCGTACGTGCATCGGAGGAGTCTACGTAATTGCGAGTGCAAAGTGGAAATGTAACGGACGAACTGGTGAATTGTAATTGTGTGCATTACGTAATTCTGTGTAATGGGCAAGTGTTCCGACTGTAATTCGGTGGGAATAAAGAGCATTTTGAGTCTGTGCAATTGCACGTTTAATTTCATGAACCCACAAAGTCACAGTATTGTGTATAAGTTCTCCTGTCTTTTGTCTAATCTGTATATAGCATACAGAACACATCTATGTGGTATGAGAAGCAGAAAGACAAAATGTGGGACTATTACGTTTATAAGAATCGAAACGTGTGCATACTTTTCTCTCTCCGAAGTTAGCTCGCACAGAACAGTGATCAGAAAACTACTTACAGTACTGTACTTAAAGAAGGGGTTTATCGTACGAATGCAAATAAAAGAAAACGTCTATTAACTTACCTAAACCAATCAACAGCTTAACTGTTTTCTGTCCCAATATCTCTGTCTTTGTCTATCTTCCCACGCAGATGTTTACAGCAGAATCAAGCTAGGTTGAGATAGATTATACCTCCCAAAATTCACAGAATTCTAAATTAGCCATGCAAGTATCCAGAAGAAATGACAGCACTTATGCCAATGACGTATAAACTAGAGTACTATTACATAAAAAATTAGAAAGTCATATGAAGATCTAGAACAGAAGATGTGTGATGTGATATATTCCCACTACTGTGCCGTTTGTTTACCCCGGCAGTAATATTTTCTGGTTGGCCGCTTCGAGGAGATCTTTTTCCGGGAGTCGCTTCTGACGAGCATCACTGCATTCTTTGAGCATTGCGGGCTTCACGGTCTTTCCTGGAGAGACATCATGTCGATTCGTGGATGAGTCGGTATTTGGCGTCAGCGTTTGGCTGCATCCGATTAATTATTTTTGGGTAAATACTTCAGTCACGCCGTTTGATTTCATTAAAATTCTCATTGAAGGTCTTTCTCATAGTCACTTGCGAAACACACACTTGTGTGCGCGCGCGCGTGTGTGTAACTGCGTGTTGATTTTATTAAAATCCGAAGAATAGTTTACATTTTGGATTTACTGAAGGTAACCTGGTTACTATAAGGTGTAATGAACAAAACTTAGCTGGAAGTTAATTGTTGTTTCACACTGGCCGTGTGTAGGCTAAAATATGGGAAGATAGAGTCAGACTGAAAAATTCAATGCCATAGCCGGGATTTGAACCACTGATCTTCTAGTCTCCATCCAGTCGCTCTAAAACATTGAGCTATTATGGCCAACGTGCCGACATGACATTAAATTCTCCAACTGTCTCGTGTTAATTGACCTAATAGTGGTTAACTATAAAGCCCGGGTCTTAAAGTACTTACATGTTGCATGTTACCATCAAAATAGTTGTCTCATGTGTTTATGAGAACTCCTAGTGGTTTAAAGGGGAAAAATACGAGTCAGTTGGAGAATTTAATGTCATGTCGGCACGTTGGCCATAGTAGCTCTAGGGTTAGAGTGGCTGTATGGCAACCAGAAGATCCGTGGTTCAAGTCCCGGTTATGGTATTGAATTTTTCAGTCTGACTCTATCTTTCCAAAACTTAACTGGTACTGAAGCATTTATGCAGGTTGTTTCAAAACGACACCGAACGAATATAGCAGTTGCGTAATTCATAACTTAACTAGTCCGAATTTTGGTGTCACAGCTTCGAAGTTCTGTTAGGTATAATTTTATGCAGCATTAAATATTACATGATTTTGTGACTAGGCAGTTTTAGGAACCGCTGGTGTGTGAACCTCAAAAGTTGTTATTGTGATGCACCGGCCACGAAAACAAAAACAGTACTCCTTGCTCTTTATCAGTGATCCTAGCCTATCTTTTAGGTAATGGGACAATGGGCGGTTACTTGTGAGAATTCGACTAATAACCCAGACAGTTGCAAGTTTGCTCCTCAGTGTAAGAGTACACATTCCGTCCTAACAGGGAGCATTTTCCGTGTACTTAGATAGCAAATACAAGCAATATGGAGCGCTATACGAACGCCGAAATAATAACTCGGACAGTTGCAAAGTTTTTCTTCAGTTTAAAACTACACATTCCGTCCTAACAGGGAGCATTTTCCGTGTACTTAGATAGCAAATACAAGCAATATGGAGCGCTATACGAACGCCGAAATAATAACTCGGACACTTGCAAGTTTGCTCTTCAGTGTAAAACTACATATTCCGTCCTAACAGAGAGCATTTTCCGTGTACTTAGATAGCAAATCCAAGCAATATGGAGCGCTATACGAACGCCGAAATAATAACTCGGACACTTGCAAGTTTGCTCTTCAGTGTAAAACTACATATTCCGTCCTAACAGAGAGCATTTTCCGTGTACTTAGATAGCAAATACAAGCAATATGGAGCGCTATACGAACGCCGAAATAATAACTCGGACAGTTGCAAAGTTTTTCTTCAGTTTAAAACTACACATTCCGTCCTAACAGGGAGCATTTTCCGTGTACTTAGATAGCAAATACAAGCAATATGGAGCGCTATACGAACGCCGAAATAATAACTCGGACACTTGCAAGTTTGCTCTTCAGTGTAAAACTACATATTCCGTCCTAACAGAGAGCATTTTCCGTGTACTTAGATAGCAAATCCAAGAAATATGGAGCGCTATACGAACGCCGAAATAATAACTCGGTCAGTTGAAGGTTGCTCTTCAGTGTAAAACTACATATTCCGTCCTAACAGAGAGCATTTTCCATGTACTTAGATAGCAAATACAAGCAATATGGAGCGCTATACGAACGCCGAAATAATAACTCGGACAGTTGAAGGTTGCTCTTCAGTGTAAAACTACACATTCCGTCCTAACAGGGAGCATTTTCCGTGTACTTAGATAGCAAATACAAGCAATATGGAGCGCTATACGAACGCCGAAATAATAACTCGGACACTTGCAAGTTTGCTCTTCAGTGTAAAACTACATATTCCGTCCTAACAGAGAGCATTTTCCGTGTACTTAGATAGCAAATCCATGAAATATGGAGCGCTATACGAACGCCGAAATAATAACTCGGACAGTTGAAGGTTGCTCTTCAGTGTAAAACTACACATTCCGTCCTAACAGGGAGCATTTTCCGTGTACTTAGATAGCAAATACAAGCAATATGGAGCGCTATACGAACGCCGAAATAATAACTCGGACACTTGCAAGTTTGCTCTTCAGTGTAAAACTACATATTCCGTCCTAACAGAGAGCATTTTCCGTGTACTTAGATAGCAAATCCATGAAATATGGAGCGCTATACGAACGCCGAAATAATAACTCGGACAGTTGAAGGTTGCTCTTCAGTGTAAAACTACACATTCCGTCCTAACAGGGAGCATTTTCCGTGTACTTAGATAGCAAATACAAGCAATATGGAGCGCTATACGAACGCCGAAATAATAACTCGGACAGTTGAAGGTTGCTCTTCAGTGTAAAACTACATATTCCGTCCTAACAGGGAGGATTTTGCGCGTACTTAGATAACAAATCCAAGCAATATGGAGCGCTATACGAACGCCGAAATGACGGATATGGTTTTGATGGATGTAAGAGCTGAAGGAAGTTCAAGGAACGCACGATTAATTTAGTTTGATTAAAGATAAGAATTGTAAGAATTCGTCTCCATAACAACGGGAGACTATCATGAAGAAATGAATGGCGACGTTTTCATATCCTGATTTGAAGATATTCTCCCTAAATTACAACCGAATAGTGTTATTGTGATGACAATGCCCCCTACCACAGTGTGAGGTTAGAACTCTTACCAAACAAGTGACATAATAACACGGCTACACAGTAAAGCTATAGTGTTCCACGAGGATTATGTTAAGGTGGAATTGCTGGCAATGGTCAAGATATTACACTTAACGAAGCTATTAAGTGATTGGCTTGAATATATACGTGATATTTGTGTTGAAAGTGCATGTTCATATTATTAATACATATTAATATTATACTTAACGAAGCGGTAACAGTACTGTCATTCCGAACTCATGTGGACGCGGAGTGATACGGTAATTCTTTCTCTCGTTTTACATAGTAGATTAGATTAGATTTATTGTCAACCTTGGGAATTACAAGAATTCATAATATTGTCAAAATTAATAATGTAACTTTGTGAGTTCCTAGAATAAAAAGGCCGAGTTGCAGAAATTAAAAATCTCCTTTATTTCCGTAGCAATACACTGTTCAATTCGCACAGTCCTCAAAGGTCGATGACAATTGTAAACCGTGACAGCTGATTACATTTGCTCTCGTTACAACATAGCTCACTCTGTTTTCTGGCGTGTTACAATCCTTTTTATATGTCCATTAATAAGTCGAGAACATTCTCGCACAAGCAAGAAGAACAACCATTCTCCGTCAATCGAGATATCTCTAGAAATTTCCAGACATGAAACCCTACCTGTGGCGGCGAGTCCTTTATCTGAGATAACATTTTTTGCCGCTTTTGTGATCACTCGCCGCTTTATCGTTAACTGCTCATGCAAGCTCGTAAAACATTATCCGCCGTTTATTATGTATTTGTGCCGAAACGTTTATGTCCAGCGCCGCGACACTGCTTCCTCCTCAAGGCTGGTCGTCCCGAACAGCACCATCGTAGCGGGCCGGACGATCCAAGTGTACCACCAGCATCTTCCCTCGGGGCACCTTTTGGACGCGGTAGACCACGTCGTTAATCCTCTTCACCACCCGGCACGGTCCTTGCCATGGCTGATGAAGCTTCGGGCAGCGTCCCTTGGTCCGGGTAGGACGGTACAACCAGAATAGGTCACCCTGCTGGAACCCTTGGCTGTTGGCTTGCCTGTCATACCTGGTCTTCATGCGGTCGCTCGCCTTCTGGATGTTCTGGCGAGCCATCTCGTGCATGTCGTGGAGATGGTCCACCAAGTTCTCCACATACTCGGTCGCTGGCTGTTTCGCTTCCGGAGGGCTTCCAAAAGCCAGGTCACAAGGGAGGCGTAACTCTCGGCCGAACATTAAGCTGGCTGATGTCATCCCAGTTGTGTCGTGTGTTGACGAGCGGTAGGCCAGTAAGAACAGTGGCACCTTAATGTCCCAGTCTCGCTGATGCCTGGCCACGACCTTCCTCAGGTGTTCCTCTAAGTTCTTGATGTATCTCTCGACCATGCCGTCCGACTGTGGATGTAGTGGTGTGGTACGGGTCTTGTTTACCCCAAGCCTCTCTAGTGCCTCCTTCATCAGGTTGGATTCAAAATTAGTGCCCTGGTCACTGTGGAGCTCTAACGGCACCCCAAATCGGCAGAACGCTTTCTCCACAAGGAAGCCGTGATTGTCTTCGCCTCCTGGTTCGGAATGGCATAATAAATATGAATTCAAATAAAATAATTAATTATACACAAGTATAATAAATTACACACTCAGAAGGGGTTCACGGAAAGGTATTTACAAACTCATCAACTGAGTAAAAACAATGTTGCAATAGCAGATGTTTCACCTTGTGCTTAAATGCAGTTTCTGAGGTGGTGAGTTTAATATTATAGGGTAACTTGTTATATAAGTTAATTCCAGAGTGTATTACGCTTTTGCTGAATTGTGAAGTACTATAGTGTAACCATGCTCAGTTTATGCCTATTTCTAGTGAGATAATCATGTTTTTCAGAGTTTGTATGAAAATAAACCAAGTATTTTCTAACAAACATCACGACTTTTTGTATATATAGACAAGGAAATGGCAATATATGGAGTGATTTGAATAAATTGATACGAGAATCCCTTTGTTTCTTTCCCATAATATTCAACCTAATGTGTTAGGTGGTCATTATATGGGTTCAAATTGTACATTGAAGTAGTATTGATATTTGCCTATTTAATGTAGAAACCATTCACAATTTCTTTGATTTCTAATAACAGTTAATGTGCCCAAATAGCACGAATATGAATAATGTCAAATATAGCATAAGCAGCAGTTTATAAGAAACAATTAAGCAAGTCACTTTTTATTTCATCCCAAATGCAAAACTGAGGTACAACAATGTAGAATTGAAGCTGATGGTTAGTGACGTTTCACTTTTGTTTGCTGATAGCCAAACAGATTGGAACGAATGAAAGAAGCTTAAGATACTGTAGCACTACTTGAAGGATGAACTGCGTTTGCTCTTCTGATTTGGCGTTCATCCCATTGTACTCCTGCATAAGAGGCACTCCACTCGGAGCAGAAGATATCATTGTCGACATATAGGTTGGCCACGGTTCGTTGGAGTTCACAATATAATTGATTATCAGACAAAGTTTCCAGGTTGTTCTTCAGAAAGTCGCTATTAAAGGAAAGAGCTTCAAAGAAATTGATTGTATTCCTTGTCACGAAGTCAAGGATCTCTTACACTCGGATATCATGGTCAGAAAGAGTGATTCGCTTCTGCAAAACTCCCGAACGCGGAAGATCTTTCTCTTTTCTTCAACCGAGATTGAATCATCAAAGAAACAATGGCTAATCCGTTTCTCTGAAAGGTACCAGAAACGGAAACGTCGTTTGGAGTTCTTTTGGTCACAAAAGGGAATATATGTCTGTTGTTAAAACCCAATAAGCTTTGTGATATAACATCTTTGGGACAATTAATCGAGGACGTGTTGAGAAAGAACTTTTTAAGGTAAGACTTGACTCCAAAAATCACAGATCTGTAGTCCATTTAGTCCACTAGCACAAACAAAATCTTGATCCCACGAACAATAAAGAGTTTAACCCATAAATCAGAAGAGCTGGGTGCATGGTAGATGGTTTCATATATTTGCTTCTTTTTTGAGTAACTTCTCCGGAGAATATTATAACATGCTTCAATAATGTTCATTAAACATCTCTGGGATAATCAATGTTCAACTGCTCAGGAAACTTTCTTTTCAAAATTTAATTTGATTGGTACAGATTTGTCATTGATTGTAGGACTGAAGGCATTTTTATTATATTCACCAAAACTTCCTGAATACAGACGTGTGCAAATTATTAGACTCAATGGTGACATTTTTAACATATACCTTTATTTTATATTTATTTAACAGAAATAATATTACAAAATATTTTTTTCAACTCTTAGTATTTTGTATGCATTCCTTTAACCTTTATTACCATTTTGATGCGTTTAGGCATGCTCTCTACAAGGGTGGAACACTTTTTCTTTATTTCTTCATCTCTGTGCCAAATGCTTATCAGGCCCTCAATAAGCTGAACTTAAGTTGCTATTTTCAATTTTTTTCAGTCTCTGTTTAACAACACCCGACCGATTCTCTATTTGATTTAAATCAGGGCTATTCCCCGACCATGGTAGTACTTTTACATTGTTTTCTTTGAGGAACTGGGTCACAGATTTGGCTCTATGGCAGGGAGCACTGTCATGCATGAACACAAAATCACCATTTGGAAACCATTCTTTACTTTGCGGAAATAGTCTTGTTTCTGATACACCTTTATACTGTTTCTGCTCCATAGATCCCACAACTGTGTATAATCTTCCAGGTCCATGGACAGACATACAGCTCCAGACCATTTTTTAAGATGGGTGCTTTACCCTTTGATCGACACACTGAGGGGAAAATGCTTCTTTATCTGTCCTTCTCACATATTGGCTACTCTCTTCACATACTTCAAACATGGATTCCTCTGAGAAAATTATCTCTATTAATATTAAACAGTTTTAAAACTGCTTAAAGATAGTATAACAAAACCAGCAATGAGGGAAACAAAGTTTAGGCTGTTTATTTCATTTCCATAAAATTTATATATACGTATTTTAATTCTATGCTATATACAATTTTCATACTATTTACCTTTATTCAAAATTCCACTGGATGTTTCTGCATCTCTTTGGGCCATTCTAAATTTTTTTCCATTGCAGGTGTCAGTTTAGCCTTTTTACAAGGCCTGCGTGCTGGTAAACCTGCTTCACAGATTCTTCTGCGAACTACTGAGGCTGATATTTCTGTAGCGTACTGCTTTAGTTGATTACTGAGGTCAATGCTGATTGCTCTTCTATTTTTGTTGCCACCTGCACAAGTTTTCTTTGCATCCTTGCTGATAGCGTTCTTTTCCTCCCGCATTTTCCATCCCTTTGTGAGCTCAACGTCTCACGGAATGTTAAAGCTTAATTAATGCGACTAACAAATTTTTGTGAAATACACAATTTATTAGCTATTTCACGTTGTGAATAAAGCTTTTCCTTCAGAAGACTCTCAGTTACAGCTACTTTCCTTGGGGATAAGTCAGAAGTTTTATCCATAACCTCACTTTTGAATCAATGTGAATGCTAAGGATAAGATACACGATGTTGCCTGGCTTGATATCAATTAATAATAAATAATGAGGATATATTAGCCATAAAACACAATAAAGGCAAATATTAACAATCTTCAGTTACTACATTCACCAAATGAATGCAATATCATCAAACAGTTGAATAAACGGACATGAACAAAATGGCTGCTCTTAATTCAGAGCTACCACCATATTACTATAAGTAAAAGAAAAATCCTCCGGCTATTATCAAGAGAGAAATTTCATTGAATATGCTTCTTTATAGCAAGGAAAAGAATTACGACAAATTGAAATAGGTTACGGCGGTATATAACTATTATTTTGAATGTTAAACTGAAGCAAAGTATAAAAAAAAAAAAAAAAAAAAAAAAAAAAAAAAAAAAAAAAAAACCACGAATGTGAGTAATAATTTGCACACGTCTGTAGTTTGAGCAGTCGCATTTCTATTCGAAAATATTTCAGTCAGATTTCATAAATATTATCGTACTGAAGTGCAATATATTATTGTTATTGTCAAATTTTCGAGAAGCATACTAACTTCAATCTTTCGTCCAGTATTCAAAACATTGGTATCAGATCTTATCCCAGATTCCAGACAAAAATTGTTTCAGTGATGGTATCACATATTATGGCATACTTTGTTGCATTAATAAGCTATCTAATGAAGCAACAGTTGGCGATTTCGTGATCTCATAACCTATTAATTCTGGCATTACCTTTCTGTTCCAATACACGTCTCTAAGTGTACTTAAGCTTCGCAAATAAGTACAGATGAACTTTTTTATCTTGAAAATTGCAGAGCGTTGCGCAGTGGTATCTGGACGAGTCCACCTCAGAACGGTTGCAACTGGATGGGAGGGCAGGTCAGTTGCGTACCAGTTGCGAGCAACTAAACACGTACAGAGCTACTCGGTAACACTACAGCTTGTTTCAAAATGTGCTTGTCTCCTAGTTCCACGAGAGCATTTATAAATGAGGCCTCCTAGCAACACATTAGGAAAGAAAGTGCTACATTTAAAACCACGAGAAGTAATAACCAATATCCATAGATTTATAAAAAAGGGAACAATGATCTGGGTCAGCTATAAACATCTGGGGAAGGGTATCTGAGGCAACAGTTGTGTCTTAAATCAGTTTAAGAGAGTTATTAAGGAAAGAAAAGCCATTGGTGCTAGTGCAACAACGTCCTTCTCTATGTCCAGTAAACAAAGTTTAAGAACATGCACAAAATCTAGTTTGGATGTTTTAATTCACAAGTAGTTAGGCCAACTATGAATAGTTTTTAAAGCATAGAAAAACAAAGACCAACTTTGAAGAAAGTGCTTATGAAGCTAAAAATTCTACTGACTTCCAAGGTAGTGTCTGAACATTAAGAAGAGTTCTTTTGAAGCTAGGATTTTTTGGACAAAAAACACCAAGCGTGACAGACAAATTTTAATCGAACATCGCACCATACGTGCAAAAAGGCTTAAGTATTTACGAAATATTCGGAGATATCGAAGTGAAGTTTATATAGTTTATATGGATGAAACTTATATAAATACAGCACATACTGGACCATATGCCTGGAGTGAAATACGTTACAGGGACTCTGCAGCGATATTGAAAGGCCGACAGTAATCATGCCTGCTGGAGGAGAACAGGGTTTTGTTCCAAATGCCTATGTACTATTTAAGATCCAACAAAAGCGTGGAGATTACTACAATAGTAAGAATTACAACTTAGTTTATAAACTGGCTTAGAGAATGAAATTTGTTTTTAGACACCTTATGCACCGCCCTCACCTCTCGTAATCTTACGCGTGTGACGCATTGTGGCGATAGGTGCACTATCCCTACCACAGTTGCTACTCATCCCTACCGCTCGGGATTCCTGTCAAGATAAAATAATGCATCTGTAGTTACTTAATTCTTTCGCTCTTTTTCTGTGTTACATATGATATCGTGGTAAAGATAAACGACTCAGAGAAACATCCTGCACAACTGTTCTGTTTGCTGAAATCATTGAGTCCATGGTGCGCATGACTGTCAATGATACTCTTCCTTTCAAAACAGAATATTTTCAAATATATCATCATTATCATCATAGTGTTGGGTATAAGGTCTGAGCAATATTTGGGAAATATTTTAATTATTGAAGGTTCACACTTCATTTCGTGGTAAACTCCAGGCTTTAGCAGGAATTAACAATTTGAAACAGGTTGGATGACTCAGTGATCAGAGCAAGCAGTGGTATTGACCTGCCAGCTCATGCTTTTGTTAAATCGACAGAAAAATTAAGAAGGGTCATTCTTGGGTTGCACAAGGTTGCACCACAGGATGTAAACCCTCTGGGAGGAAACGCTGAATCGTATGATAGCAGACATTTTGAAAGTCAGTTCTACTTAAACGATTACAGCCAGTGAGGAAGGGTTAGTCAGATCATGGTTAGTCAGTTAGTTGGTTAGTCGGATCATTGTTAGCTGGTTGGAGGCTCGGATACTGCTGCTCTAGTCTTATAGAACTTGTTGAGACGTCTACAGGACTTAACAGATCAGAGTGAACCAGACACTTCTTGTTCAGGGCTCTACGCTACTCTACATAAAAGGTAATATTTATTTATTATGTATTAATTGATTCAATGTTGGTCCTGATTGCATCCTTTATCTCTTCAAGATAAAGGAGAGCTTTAATGTAAATTAATTGATCTTTCAGACTAGCCGTGTGCAGGACACACTATGAAAGGGTAGAGCCAGACTGAAAAATTTAATGTCATAGCCGGGATTTGAACCACGGATCTTCTGGTCTCCTTCCAGCCGCTCTAACCATTAGAACTACTATGACCAACGTGCCAACATGACATTATATTATCCAACTGACTCGTGTTTCTCCCGGTAAACCACTAGGAGTTCTCATAAACACATGAGACAACTACCTTAATGACGACTTACTATGCTGTAAGTACTTTAAGACCCGGGCTTTATAGTAAACCACTAGGAGTTCTCATAAACACATGAGACAACTACCTTAATGACGACTTACTATGCTGTAAGTACTTTAAGGTCCGGGCTTTATAGTAAACCACTAGGAGTTCTCATAAACACATGAGACAACTACCTTAATGACGACTTACTATGCTGTAAGTACTTTAAGGTCCGGGCTTTATAGTAAACCACTAGGAGTTCTCATAAACACATGAGACAACTACCTTAATGACGACTTACTATGCTGTAAGTACTTTAAGGCCCGGGCTTTATAGTAAACCACTAGGAGTTCTCATAAACACACGAGACAATTACCTTAATGGCGACTTACTATGCTGTAAGTACTTTAAGGCCCGGGCTTTATAGTAAACCACTAGGAGTTCTCATAAACACATGAGACAACTACCTTAATGACGACTTACTATGCTGTAAGTACTTTAAGTCCCGGGCTTTATGGTAAACCACTAGGAGTTCTCAAAACACATGAGACAACTACCTTAATGACGACTTACTATGCTGTAAGTACTTTAAGACCCGGGCTTTATGGTAAACCACTAGGAGTTCTCATAAACACACGAGACAATTACCTTAATGGCGACTTACTATGCTGTAAGTACTTTAAGGCCCGGGCTTTATAGTAAACCACTAGGAGTTCTCATAAACGCATGAGACAACTGCCTTAATGACGACTTACTATGTTGTAAGTACTTTAAGGCCCGGACTTTATAGTAAACCACTAGGAGTTCTCATAAACACATGAGACAACTACCTTAATGGCGACTTACTATGCTGTAAGTACTTTAAGGCCCGGGCTTTATAGTAAACCACTAGGAGTTCTCATAAACACATGAGACAACTACCTTAATGACGACTTACTATGCTGTAAGTACTTTAAGGCCCGGGCTTTATAGTAAACCACTAGGAGTTCTCATAAACACATGAGACAACTACCTTAATGACGACTTACTATGCTGTAAGTACTTTAAGGCCCGGACTTTATAGTAAACCACTAGGAGTTCTCATAAACACATGAGGCAACTACCTTAATGACGACTTACTATGCTGTAAGTACTTTAAGGCCCGGACTTTATAGTAAACCACTAGGAGTTCTCATAAACACATGAGACAACTACCATAATGGCGAATTACTATGCTGTAAGTACTTTAAGGCCCGGACTTCATACTAAACCTCTAGGAGTTCTCATAAACACATGAGACAACTACCTTAATGACGACTTACTATGCTGTAAGTACTTTAAGACCCGGACTTTATAGTTAACCACTAGGAGTTCTCATAAACACATGAGACAACTACCTTAATGACGACTTACTATGCTGTAAGTACTTTAAGGCCCGGGCTTTATAGTAAACCACTAGGAGTTCTCATAAACACATGAGGCAACTACCTTAATGACGACTTACTATGCTGTAAGTACTTTAAGGCCCGGACTTTATAGTTAACCACTAGGAGTTCTCATAAACACATGAGACAACTACCTTAATGACGACTTACTATGCTGTAAGTACTTTAAGGCCCGGGCTTTATAGTAAACCACTAGGAGTTCTCATAAACGCATGAGACAACTACCTTAATGACGACTTACTATGTTGTAAGTACTTTAAGGCCCGGACTTTATAGTAAACCACTAGGAGTTCTCATAAACACATGAGACAACTACCTTAATGGCGACTTACTATGCTGTAAGTACTTTAAGGCCCGGGCTTTATAGTAAGCCACTAGGAGTTCTCATAAACACATGAGACAACTACCTTAATGACGACTTACTATGCTGTAAGTACTTTAAGGTCCGGGCTTTATAGTAAACCACTAGGAGTTCTCATAAACACATGAGACAACTACCTTAATGACGACTTACTGTGCTGTAAGTACTTTAAGGCCCGGGCTTTATAGCAAAGCACTAGGAGTTCTCATAAACACATGAGAGAACTACCTTAATGACGACTTACTATGCTGTAAGTACTTTAAGACCCGGGCTTTATAGTAAACTACTAGGAGTTCTCATAAACACATGAGACAACTACCTTAATGACCACTTACTATGCTGTAAGTACTGTGACTTTGTGGGTTCGTGGAATAAAAAGTCCAATTACACCACTCAACAATGTTCTTTATTTCTACCGACTTACAGTTTAACACTTGCCAATTACACAGAAATGCGTAATGCACACAGTTACAATTTACCAGTTCGTCCGTTACAACTTCACTTGTACTCGCGATTACATAAACTCCGATGCACGCACTGTCTTCTCATTCACAATCCTTTCGTTCATTAACACGTCACTGACTAACTCTTCTTACACCAAGAACTGTCCTCATTCACTAACCAACTGATTGACCAACTCAAACCAACAACTGACTGACTACACCAAAACCAACTCAACAACTGACCCACACTGTCTGTCTGTAACCCTCTTTATAGGAATATCGCCGGTTTCTGGTGTTTACACGATTGTTCTGGTAACAGAAATATCGAGAACCAGGTGGAAGGAAAACAGACGCACAGTTATGTTTCTTTCCGACCGCTGGCTGTCACCACTATAAGACAAACGAGGGAAAGGCGTGGCTAACCGAGCCTCCCCTGTCTTCCGTTGCCAGCTGCTCACAGGGTGTTTCAGCGCTCCCCGTTACACTGCTCCCTTCTCAAAGCTGTTCGCCCTCGAACAGCCCCATCGTAGCGTGCGAGGCGGTCCAGGTGTACCACCAGCATCTGCTCGGAGTCTCAGCCAGAAGTAGCGCTGCCGTAGTTTGTGAATCATTCGGTTCGCTCCCAGGTGTCCTCCTGAAGTACCGGCGTGCACTTCCTCCAAGATTTCCGGGACCTTACTCCGGGGAAGTACCAACTGTCCTCTCTGCGCCTTCCCATCGGGTGACTCCCATACCCGGAACAGCACGCCCACTCTGGTCTTCAACGAGTCCCATTGGGCCCAGTGCGACTTGTAGGTGGCGCTCCTCGGTGCGATGTCCTCCCAGGTCGGTCTCGTCCCTGCGTCCACTTCCCTCAAGAGTGGCCCCAAGTCTGCGTCCGCCAGCTGCTCCCTCCTCAGGCCTGCGCTATCCCAGCCTTCAGCAGGCACTGCCACAACTACTCGGACTGCTGCGGCACGCTCCTCCTCTTCCACTCTTGTGCTCTCGTGGCCGTCCTGGATCTGCGATAGGACACCTCCAATGCAATGGTCGCTGGCGTCGGTGTCCACAATGAAGGCACCACCCGGTTGTGGGAAACCCAAAATAGGAGCACTGCACAGGGTCCCCTTCGGGTGCTGGAAAGCGTCTTCGGCGTCCTCCGTCCACACATAAGGCCGGGTTTCCTCCGTCAGGCGGGCGAGGGGCTTTGCGATGTTGTCGGCCTTTTCCTCTAAATCATTAAGGCGGTCGTCTACTTGACCATTCCGCTTGCCCGGGTTCGTGACGTCATTCCCCACGCCGGCCAACCGTTCCTCAAACTTGGCGGCGAGAGCCTCATTCGCCACCTTCATTTCGGTAGCCAGACCGTCATTCGCTGCTCTCATTTCCGTGGTTAACTCGGCCTTCATTTGTTCCATCTTCTCGGCGATGTTCTCCCTAGCCGTCCTGATTAGTTTCAACTCCGCGGCCAGGTTATTTCTAGTCTCCAGCACTTCCGCGGCCAGGTTATTTCTAGTCTCCAGCTTCTCTGTTAATTCGGCCTGCATTTCTTCCATCTTCCTGGTGATGTTGTCTTTAGCCGTCTTTATTTCTTGCAGTTCCGCTAAAATCTTTTCTAATGCTGCCTCCATCGTTGTAATGTTCGGTGATGTTGTTTTCCCGCTTCCTGACACCAGTGTGACTTTTGTTATCCCACTTCTTGACACCAGTGTGACTTTGTGGGTTCGTGGAATAAAAAGTCCAATTACACCACTCAACAATGTTCTTTATTTCTACCGACTTACAGTTTAACACTTGCCAATTACACAAAAATGCGTAATGCACACAGTTACAATTTACCAGTTCGTCCGTTACAACTTCACTTGTACTCGCGATTACATAAACTCCGATGCACGCACAGTCTTCTCATTCACAATCCTTTCGTTCATTAACACGTCACTGACTAACTCTTCTTACACCAAGAACTGTCCTCATTCACTAACCAACTGATTGACCAACTCAAACCAACAACTGACTGACTACACAAAAACCAACTCAACAACTGACCCACACTGTCTGTCTGTAACCCTCTTTATAGGAATATCGCCGGTTTCTGGTGTTTACACGATTGTTCTGGTAACAGAAAGATCGAGAACCAGGTGGAAGGAAAACAGACGCACAGTTATGTTTCTTTCCGACCGCTGGCTGTCACCACTATAAGACAAACGAGGGAAAGGCGTGGCTAACCGAGCCTCCCCTGTCTTCCGTTGCCAGCTGCTCACAGGGTGTTTCAGCGCTCCCCGTTACAGTACTTTAAGGCCCGGGCTTTATAGTAAACCACTAGGAGTTCTCATAAACACACGAGACAATTACCTTAATGGCGACTTACTATGCTGTAAGTACTTTAAGGCCCGGGCTTTATAGTAAACCACTAGGAGTTCTCATAAACACATGAGACAACTACCTTAATGGCGACTTACTATGCTGTAAGTACTTTAAGACCCGGACTTTATAGTTAACCACGAGTTCTCATAAACACATGAGACAAATACCTTAATGACAACTTACTATGCTGTAATTACTTTAAGGCCCGGACTTTATAGTTAACCACCAGGAGTTCTCATAAACACATGAGACAACTACCATAATGGCGAATTACTATGCTGTAAGTACTTTAAGGCCCGGACTTCATACTAAACCTCTAGGAGTTCTCATAAACACATGAGACAACTACCTTAATGACGACTTACTATGCTGTAAGTACTTTAAGACCCGGACTTTATAGTTAACCACTAGGAGTTCTCATAAACACATGAGACAACTACCTTAATGACGACTTACTATGCTGTAAGTACTTTAAGGCCCGGGCTTTATAGTAAACCACTAGGAGTTCTCATAAACACATGAGGCAACTACCTTAATGACGACTTACTATGCTGTAAGTACTTTAAGGCCCGGACTTTATAGTAAACCACTAGGAGTTCTCATAAACACATGAGACAACTACCTTAATGGCGACTTACTATGCTGTAAAGTACTTTAAGGCCCGGGTTTTATAGTTCGGACCATTATTAGGCACAATTAATGGAAATTAATTGTTATTTCACACTAGCCGTGTGTAGGACGCACTATGAAAGGGTCGAATGAGACTGAAAAATTCAGTGCCATAGCCGGAATTTGAACCATGGATCTTCTGGTTTCCGTCCAGCCGCTCTAACCATTAGTGCTGCTATGGCCAACGTGCCAACATGACATTAAATTTTCCAACTCCAACAATGGTAAGAGCGGCTGGACGGAAACCAGAACATCCGTGGTTAAAATCCCGGCTATGGCATTGAATTTTTCAGTCTGGCTCGACAGTTTCAAAGGAGAGCTTTGTTTGATTTGACGTCCCCAATCTTTAAAATGTATTTGTCAATGTTATGAAGAACCCTTCACTTTAATTTAACCCTAATCATGTCCCTAACTCTACCATCTGCTCCCTTATCCTTTCAGGAGCTACGCCCCCAGTTGTTGATTAGGTTTGTAACTCCTTCAGCTCCCTTACAATCCTGATTTGCAACAATATCTCCATAATTATTTTATTACGTTAATAGGAAATATGGAAAGAGTTCATCACACGAAATTAGAGAAATATTACAAGAATATAGGATACCTTTTAATTTGATAAATCCAATAAAAATGCAGATTGACATTTATTCTTAAAAGTGTAGATTAAAAAGCAAAGGGGTACTAACAACACCTGGCGATTCAAAAGAAATGAAAATAAATAAAAATAATTGCAGTTTATGGATGATCAGGTATTACTGGCAAAAAGGAAAGAGGAATTGCAAGCTTCATTATTCAAATTGAAGGATATAATAAAAGGACGTAGCACACAAATATAAACTGAGGAACGTAATATGTCTACAAGGGGAAAACAAATGAAAGTGAAACCAATAATATAGGGAAGCTTAAACCGTAGACGTGGAAAAACTCAAATATTAAGATACAGAATATGAGTTATACAGATGTTAGCGGATGATAAAGCAAAAACTTAAAGGATATATTAAAATAAATTTCATCAATAATTTAAGGAAGGAAATAAGTCTAAGGATTTATAACATAGCAGCCCAGCAGGCATTGGAATGTGGTTGTGAAGCATGGAAATTGGAAATAATGATTCGTCAAGGCTGGAGGCAACACAGAGCAGATTTTCAAGAACAATATTTGATGAAACAGGAGTATAACAGCTTAGAAATATTGATATAAGATCAACAGAAGAGCTAGAGGAAGTAATGTAATATCAGCGACATTGGAAGGATCGCCTGTAAGTATTATTACATAAACCATATATCACATAGATGTAATATAATAACTTCAGTAACATCGTAACTTCTCATAAGGATTTAATAATACTAAAGGTTGTTGAATGAATTATTGTGCATATTCCAAAATTTTACAATTTAAAAGTTTAGGCTACATTTATTTGTCTTTACCTTGTTGCTACCTTGGCTTACATGACACCCTGGTCTTCTGCTCTGCCAGGTAGCTCTTAACCTCCATACCTCCTTGTTACTTAATTAGCCCATTTCTTCCTCCTCATTTCCCTTTCTTATATTCGTTACATTTATAGCCAATATTTCTTTTACTTTCTTTAAGAACTCAGCAATACTTCTTACCTTCTTTCCCTACCTACCCGTTAACATTGTTATAGCTACTTCAGATCTTATCTGGAGAATAGAGAGCAATCGGTGGAAATATAGTATTTTGATAGCGAAACGAGTGAAGTTAAAACTCAGATTTCAAGTAGCGCTATAATGAAATATGGGGTTCCTCAAGGTTCGGTGCTTGGACCTCTTTTATTCATAGTGTACATTAATGATTTGGCAGATAATGTAGAAAACAGAACCAATATAAATGTTACACTTTTTGCAGATGATACAAATATTTTTATCAAAGGGCTGAATAAGGAAGGGGCAGATGTACATATTGAAAATAATCTAAAATATATTCAAAAATGGTTTAATGCCAATAGGTTAATATTGAGTAAGGAGAAAACAGCAGCCCTAAGCTTCTATAATAAAATGAGTGGAAGTCAATTGTATCCAAAATTAATGCTGGGAAAAGACCAAATACATTACGTACAAACTATCAAATTTCTGGGACTAATACTAGATGAAAATTTAAATTGGGAAACTCACATAGAGGCATTGACGGAAAAGCTTAGTAAAATGTGTTTCTTAATGAGGGCGATTACAGGCATGTCAAGCTTGAAAGTTCGGAGAATAGTGTACTTTTCATATATACACAGTTTGTTGGCATATGATATAATTTTTTGGGGAAATTCTAAAGACAGTATAAAAGTATTCAG
Organism: Mantis religiosa; assembly: GCA_030765055.1. Classification (NCBI taxonomy): domain Eukaryota; kingdom Metazoa; phylum Arthropoda; class Insecta; order Mantodea; family Mantidae; genus Mantis; species Mantis religiosa. The sequence continues at coordinate 26,615,373 of CM060957.1, forward strand.
ATACCAAAAGAAAATAATTAGAATCATAGCAGATCTCTCAAGCACAACTAATTGTAAGCCATACTTCAGTAAATTAGGTATCTTACCACTGGCAAGTATATACATATATGAAACTCTTGTACATATGAAAGCAAGCCTAAGTTTATTCAAAACAAATTCTGAAATTCATGTACACAACACTAGAACAAAGAATAATTTATTTGTGAAGTCACACAAAACAAAGATGTATGAAAACAGTTTCACATATGCTGGCTTACATCTTTACAATAAGCTACCTGAATCTATAAAAAAGATTGAATCACAACATCAATTTAAGAAATTGTTATTAAACTTCCTTAGAGCCAATAGCTTCTACAGCGTGGATGAATTTTTAAATTTGTAAATATTTAGTTAGCTACCTTAATTATAAATATTGTACTTAGTTTTTAATTTGACGTGTCCTATAACATGTACATGTTTTAATGGATGAATCAATAAATCAAATCAAAATCAAATCAAATCCTCTTCCCTACTTTCTCCTATTTTCCCTCCCAAACCTTTTTTCTCCATATTGCAACCATTCCCCTACCTCTTATCCCTCTTAGAAATATTATTCCTTTTCTCATTCAAGCTAACCCTTCTCTCTATTTTGCCTTTTGCAGTAATCTACATTTTTTTGTTTGCAATTTACGTTCTCCAACGTTAAGTCATATCGGACGGTGAATGAATTGGATGAAATGATGCTCAAATGATTCCAGGGTCCATGGAGCTTAGAGTTAACGACATTCGTCTTGAAGGATAAGGGAAAACCCCGAAAAAACCTTATCCAGATTACTCACCCTGACCGAGATTTGAGCTCGAGTCCTCCTGAACGTGTGGCAGACATGGTACCATCACGCTACCGAGGCGGGCTTTTCATTCGGTTACATAGTGTTCTATGCTTTCTTTTCCCCCACTTAATTCACAAGTTCCCGTTTCCCTGCCCCTTATCCCTCTTAGGGATATTGTTCAAGTTCTCATCCATGCTAACCCTTCTCTATTCCTATTGCAGTAATCTACGTATGCCTCTCGTCCTCAGTGTCTTTTTATTTCTTTGTAAAATTCTAATGTTTTCACATTTTCTAGACTTCCCCACATTTCCAGACTTTCTATATCTTCTATTCTGCATTTTACTAATTTACCTACATCGCATGTATTCCTTTCCTCTAATCTCCATATATCTCCCATTCCTATTTTTCCATAATTCCTCCTATCTCTGCCCAAGAACTGTTTCAGTTCTCTAATATTTTTTGCTGTCTCATACATAATTTCATAATTTCCCCTTTTTCTTTGGCCAAACATCTATACCAAAAGTTTATTATTCCTTCCATTATTATTCCATTTCTTTTTGTCTTTCCTAATTCTACTAAAGCTACTTCCTTAGGTACTGATCTTGGTGAGTCTAGTAGTTCTAAACAGTTAACTTGATAAATACCAGATTTTTTGCTGTCTGAAATTTTGTCTTTTTTTAGAAACCAGAGCGAAGGAATATTTTAGAAATATTAAATATACACAGGCAGAGAAATCAGCAGTGGCTGATCATTTTTGGTCATATAATCATGAGGTAAATCCAGCAGTTAAATTATTGAAACAATTGAAAAAAACGATAGATTTAATGGTTTGGGAGAAGTTATTTATTCTGAAAAATAAGGATCGCGTAATGAATTTTGATATCCCTCCACTAGATGTCATCAATAAGTTTGTGTTGTCCCCGGTAGATGGCAGTTAGATAAGGAGCTATTCTTCAAACTCAGGTAGTGGTCAAGGTCATTCAGTCAGTCAGTCAGTTACAGATGTATTATTTTATCTTGACAGGAATCCTGCGCGGTAGGGATGAGTAGCAACTGTGGTGGGGCTAGTGCAAATATCGCCACAATGCGTCCCACGCGTAGGATTATGAGAGGGGAGGGCGATGCATAAGGTGTCTAAAAACAAAATTCATTCTCGAAGTCAGTTTTGCAGCTCTTATAAACTAAGTTGTAATTCTTACTATGGTAGTAATCTCCACGCTTTTGTTGGATCTTAAATAGTACATAGGCATTTGGAACAAAACCCTGTTCTCCTCTAGCAGACATGATAAACAACTGTCGGTCTTTCAGTATCGCTGCAGAGTCCCTGTAACGTATTTCACTCCAGGCATATGGTCCAGTATGTGCTGTATTTATATAAGTTTCATCCATATAAACTATATAAACTTCACTTCGATATCTCCAAATATTTCGTAAATACTTAAGCCGTTTTGCACGAATGGTGCGATGTTCGATTCAAATTTGTCTGTCACGCTTAGAGTTTTTTATCCAAATAATCCTAGCTTCAAAAGAACTCTTCTTAATGTTCAGACACTGCCTTGAAGGTCAGTAGAATTTTTAGCTTCATAAGCACTTTCTTCAAAGTTGGTCTTTGTTTTTCTGTGCTTTAAAAATTATTCATAGTTCGCCTAACTACTTCTGAATTAAATCATCCAAATTAGATTCTGTGCATGTTCTTAATCTTTGTTTACTGGGCATAGAGAAGGACGTTGCTGCACTAGCACCAATGACTTTTCTTTCCTTAATAACTCTCCTAAACTGCTTACAGACACAACTGTTTCCTCAGATACCCTTCCCCAGATTTTTATAGCTGACCCAGACCATTGTTCCTTTTTTATAAATCTATGGATATTGGTTATTACTTCTCGTGTTTTTAAATGTACCACTTTATTTCCTATTGTGTTGCTAGGAGGCCTCATTTATAAATGCTCTCTTGGAACTAGGAGACAAGCACATTTTGAAACAAGCTGTAGTGTTACCGAGTAGCTCTGCACGTGTTTAGTTGCTCGCAACTGGTACGCAACTGACCTGCCCTCCCCTCCAGTTGCAACCGTTCAGAGGTGGACTCGTCCAGATAACACTGCGCATCGCTCTGCACTTTTCAAGATAAAAAGATACATCTGTAGTTGGTGAGTGGTTGAGGATGAAGCAGATGTTTTGCTTTGAAACCGGTCCCAGGACTTGAATAAGATAAGTAAATAGTGAAGTTCTGTTCCTAGTGTTTAGTTATTATTAGTAACTAGTTTACTTCACAGTCAGCAGCTTCAGGTTTTTACATAATAGGTATTATTAAAGATAAAGGTTTTAAATACATGTCGCAGAATTTTCAACTTCTTAGTAATGTTCACTCAAAGGTCATGACAATAGTATTGCAGAGATAGGCAGTACCTTCTCACCTTAAAAATATTTGTGTCGTAAAGGTTGACTGTAGATACTTAATCATAATAATTATACAGTTAGATAAAGCCTTTTATGACAGAGAAAAGGTGTATGGAAAACGTCTTCAAATACAACGCCAAGTTGTCACATAAAAGAGAAATACATTACGGTATTATCAGTGGTCATTAAAAGTCGTTCTCCTGTTCATAAGAAAAGCTAAAAGCTAAACACTTATAAACTGGTTCAAGAGGACTCGAACGTGACTGCCAGGTAGAAAAGGTTCAAAATTGGAGGTATTTTATGTAATATTTGAGGTAAACACTTAAGAGCAGTTTTGAGAGAGACAATAAAGTTTCCAGATTTTCCATTTTCTGTCTATTATCATATAGGAAGCAAGCAATAAGTAGTTACAATATTACATGGCCCACTATATTACTAAGAGCATTTCTAGTGCTAGTGTGATTACATATCTCCTAGTTCCTGGAACATGGAGGTCCACTATTCCTGCTGAAGTTAGTATGTTACCACGGCAACTGCCTCTTGGTGCGAACTAACACTAAGTTTATTGCCAAGTTGTGCCGCTGTCCCAGGAGAGATGCAGGCTTACCAAGTGCAAGTAAGTCTCAATATTGAGAGTATTAGGTTGGGAAATGTATGATAATTGTTCAGCAGTATGTAATGGCCCTTTCCTGTGGCAATAGTTCAAACGTTCTGTCTCAAAGTTTGAACATTTATAATATCCGTTATATATAAGTATATGCAAGGGTTGTCCGTAAAATAAGGTCTCCAATTTTATTTAATAGAGAAAACATGTTACATTGATGTAAATGCGGAACTTACATCTATTTTTCAACGTAATCACCATTGCGATCGATGCACTTCTGCATGCGCTGTGGCAGTTTCTCTATACCCTTGTCATAGCACTCTCCCACTAAGTTGCGCAGGCAGCGCTCAACTTCGTTTTTCAAATCATTTTCGGCCTGGAAATGTGTTCCACCCAGGTGTGACTTCAACACAGGAAACAGATGATAATCACTAGGTGCTAAGTCTGGACTGTAGGGGGGATGAGTGAGGATGTCTTATCCGAACTGGGCCAGGAGATCAGCCGTTTTATGTGCGGTATCGGGACGAGCGTTGTCGTGATGAGAAGTCACTCCCTTAGCATTCCCCTCCTTCAATTTTGAATGGCACGTCGCAATTTTTTAAAGTCTCACAGTAGCTAGCGGCTTTTATTGTTGCGCTGGTAGGCATAAACTTGCACAACAATACACCTTTTCTGTTCCAGAACACACTGGCCAACACTTTGCCGGCAGAAAATGTCTGTTTGAACATTCGCGGCTTCCATGCCATGTGTAGTGTTTAACGCCCGCTTTAACTACATACGGCACCGCAGGCGGTGACGCTGATGATACATGAGATGAAGCTGGAGCACCGGTGGAATGAGATGGCGGGGGAAACCGGAGGTCCCGGAGAAAACCCTCCCCAGCGCCGTGTTGTCCACCACAAATCTCACTTTGCGGTCGCCTGGCCGCCTTGGTGAAAGCCAAGTGGTCTAACCACTGAGCCACGGCGCGGCCATTCGCGGCTTCGGCGCATTCGAATGAAGTCACTGACGAGAAAGTTCTTTACTTTCTGGTGTTGTGTAGTGCACCCCGGTTTGATCGCCAATGACAATTGAATCCAAAAATTCCTCGCCGTTCTGCATAACGTTCCAGGAATCGGTGGGCCGCTTTAACACGTTGCCGTTTATGGCCTTCGGTGAGCATTTCGGGGACCCACCTCGCACACACCTTGCGATAATGCAAATGTTCGGTCAAAATCTTATCAATCGTAGTCTTACTGACTTCAGGGATAAGTTCGCACAGCTCGTCAACTGTCACACGCCGATCTTTAAGCATTTCTTGCTCAACTTTTGCAATTGTTTCGGCTGAAACCGAAGGCCGACCAGAACGCTGTTCGTCATGGACGTCTGTACATCCGTACGTCCGTCTTTGAACCCTCTGACCCACTTTCGCACGTTTTTGACGTCCAAACACTGTGGCCCATAGACTTTGCATAACTGACGATGCATTTTATTGCAGGTAGTGCCGTTGGCACTCAAAAAAAAAAAAAAAAAAAAAAACGGAACACTGCACGCAACTTGCACTTGGCGGCGGAAGTGATAGGAAGTTCCATCGCAAGCGACTGCCCAGCCAAGACTAATGGTTACAACGGGTTGGTTGTGTAGGGGATTTGAAGGGTGAAGCCAAGCTACACACCAGTGTTGCCGGATCTCGCGTAATAGCGTTTCTCACGGCTCCAGCGCCTTGGATACCTTATTTTACGGAGACATCTTGTAAGAAGAAATACTTCTCATTATAAGCGATACAGAATACAAAATTTTTATTTGAATGCTACAAAAAATTCTTTAAGATAATTAATCAAAGTACTTTTTTATGATTAATCTAACCTGTATATACAAATAATCTGAACCTTCAGTCTCAAAAAGGTTATGTTGGCAACAAGCATTCGTTGACCTCAATTGAATTCTGGTAACCTATTTCAACATTACAGAGAGTACTGGCTAAAGTCAGTCAATTACTTCGTTTGCAATGCATGGGCACTGTGAAATTGAATTTCTTTGTGCACCGTTTTCTGTTTTTCATTGTCGTTACAGTACCGCCAGATTGTTTAGCCATAGTTTAGCAACGGTCACCTCAATGTATACTGAAACTGGAAATTCGATTCCGAACAAGACGAGTTATACCCTCAGTAACCCCCTAGGGGAAGGATAACTCATGGGAAGGGTTGCTTGTTCCTCCCTTGCAAAGTTGTACTCTCTCAGGGATCGTACTCCAAACAAAAACCACGGACATCGCCATAACTAGCAAGCCAACTGATGCGGATATTCAAGTCTCTCTGGAGCATGTGCTCGTTGTTAATTCCAATAGTTATACACTCAACATTTCAAAGAGCTTTATAGAGGAATCTCCTGACTGAGTTAACTCTTCAACTGTACTTCATTTCTACATATATCAGCAAAACATGAACTGATGTTCTTGTGGCGCCGCGTTGAGTTGAGAAGGTACTTCACTTTTTTTTTGGTTTTTACATTTTATTATAATTTCATCCCTTTAGATTACAAAGATATAGTTAGAAAGTTACCTATTATGTGTTTCAAATGGGAAGGTGAGCAACCAATCGGGTTCCTGTGGTGTTGTCATATTGCATTCCTCCTAAGTGGTGTGTGTTAGTGGCAAATTAATCAAACACTAATAAATACTATTCGAGCTAAGACAAAAGTTCATATTTTGCAAAAACTGATCCATGAGAAAGGGGACAGTTATATACTTAACATAACCGTAACACCCCACGCTTTTAGCTCAAATAGTTTTCCTAATACAAATAAATAAAGTAGATACCATTATATTATAACAATGCATTGCAACGTAAACACTGTAATGAATATCATTATTGGTTAACATGTATGCGTGAACGTATATTTGAAATTACTCAGAACTGAAACGTTAACATTTGACATGACTTGATAAAAGAAATATGTACTTTTAATAAGTCAAAATGTTTGTTAAATTGAAGACATGCGCGGAAAAACGGGCTAACCCTCAAAATAAAAAAAATTGCGAATAGTGCTGCCCTCTGTTGCCGCAACAGAGAGCTACTTTTTCTTGTGTTGGTCTATCCTCCAGCAATCATATAACGCTAAATAGAGAGAGGTGAAGTTCTTGCGTTTCGTGATATCCTTTTCATATAATGTCAAAAACGGATTAACCTGTTTATGCTCTGCGCCTGTCATCTAATGGCACTCATGGTAACTAACATATAAACAGGATAACCAACAAAGCTACAAACGTTTTAAATCACTGTATCCTTTCAGTTTAACTATCATTATATTTTATGAAACCAGCATAATTTTAATTATAAGAATAAAGCGATACATGGAAAATAGACAAGTATTTAGCCCACTTCATAAGTAATAACTACCACACACCGTAGTGCTTCAACAGTGCGTTATGTTGGTAAACTCTACTGTGGATGTAAACAAACAATGGCGGAACTAGTACCCGGTCATACATTTTTGCCTTGTGATCGTGACTTCGGCCTCATAGAGAAAAAGAAGAGGCAAGCAGCTTACATTTATGTTCCAGATCAGTGGATGGAGCTAGTGAGGAAAACCATTGTAAAGAATCCTTTTCATGTTTTCAAAATGACAACTAACAACTTCATTTCTGCAAAGCCTCTTCTCGACAAAGTACAGAAAAGAACAGCTTCAGAATCTGGGCAAAAGGTACTCTTGAGCAAGGTGACATGCATGGAAGTATTTAAAGACCACCCCTTTAAGTTATATTTTAAATACACTTACGGTGGGGTTGAGGATTACGGCACTTTGAACATTCGAAGGAAAATAATATCTGGCAAACCATCCCTTACTTACGTGACATTTCCTCCAAAATACAATGGTCCAAGACCTATAAATCCTGAAAAAATTAAAGGACTTACAGGATCTGATGAATTATATCCCACCAATTTGTCATGAGTACTATAAAGCTCTTAAATCTGAGACCACAGTTTCTGAGAATATTACTGATGAAGCATTTTTTATCAGCCTGACTACATCTAAAAAGCTTGTACTTAGTTTCCAAAATAATATACTTATTGAAAAGTGGAATAAACCAAAGTGTACCATGTAGAAATACGCCAAAAGACACATCTATTAGTTTCACCTAAAGTTGTAAAATGTATATAGAATAAAACTTAAGTAAAAGCTGGCAAAGGTTTTCACTTTACTTTCATTACTTTATTTTTATTGTTATTAGATCAGTCATGTTTTGGGTTCTATTAAGGATAACCCTGATAATATATACTGTATTCTTGAGACTCATATTCTCAGAAATGAAATAAAATAATGTTAAACATTTCTTTCAGTCTCATTCACAAAACACTTGTTTTCTCCATTTTTAAAAAAATCTGGGTTAACCCGTTTTTCCGGGCATGTCTTCAACGATACACTTCTTGCTAGTCTGGCAGAACTTGTCTGGTCACATTATATCTTTGTTTATGAATTGTTCGTAATCTATATCTACTCTAGAGTTCAAAGAAGCATTATTCAGTTACTCTTCCATGAAAAGCTGTATCAGCTGAACGACTTATGCACGAAGAAATTGACAAGAAAAAAAAAAAAAAAGACTGGGAAAACTTGTAACGGGATTTTATTTTCGTTCTTCTTCAACTATTAAGAAGCAAGCCAACTTTTTGTAAGATCCAAGTCGAGTTTTAATCTACTGAGAGTCGTGAGATGTTTTCTCAGGTGTGGATGCGGATTTTTGGTGAAAATAAAATTTAGATGAGTCCAATTTTGTAATATATTATTTAATTATATAATATGAACTATGATTCACTCTTATCTATTATAAATATTGAATAACACTTTTTGAATCTTATTAATTTTCCTTTTCAATTACAATCATCGTAACATCTTTCCTCCTTATCCAGCAAGACACAAGATTCTAACACTTTTTGAGATTATTGATTTTCTTGTCTCCATAGCAATTCCCACCTTATTTTGTGATTGGCCGATTCACTGACACGTCATCACACCACGTCACACCACGTCACACCACTACTACTTCGGCCAATCACACAACTACATACATTTTTATATATATTTACAATTCCCACGAACACAAAAATCCTGTTACAAACTGCATGAGACATCAGATAAACTACAAGAAGACGACTTTTGGAAACAAAGAGCACGTAACGAGATTTTGGAACCTATCGTCATAAATTTGCAGTACTCAGACGTTGAATACAATGACAATGACGAATTATCTCTTAACGTAACCTTCACAGCTATACGGATGCACCGCTGGCATTTTCGTCGGATTAGAAAAATAAGTAATTCATAAACTATAATTAATTTTAAACTAAATATTTAAAACATTAGCGTAATATACTAACATTCAAGTTGTAATGAGGTTTCAACAATTGTATTATTATAAACTTTGGAAAATTCAATTTGTGTTCACTTACGTCTAGTGCCACGAACACTCGCAAGTGTGCGAGAGAGAGGGAAATATAAAAAGAGTGTGGATGACGAGGTGGTAGCGGTGAAGGCTCTAACGCATCTGATTCGCTACAGGCGGGAACTCTTTCCATTTGAAACACGATTTGATCGCTTGGCTATTACCAAGGCGACCCGGGTTCGATATCAGGTGACCGCAAAGTGAGATTTGTGGTGGACAACACGGCACTGGGGTGGGTTTTCTCCGGGACCTCCGGTTTCCCCGCCATCTCATTCCACCGATGCTCCATCTTCATCTCATGTGATACCGAAATTATGGTTTGCCAGAAGAATCATGATAGATGTCGAAGGAATGTTGGTTCTTTGTCAAGACCAGGGCAAGGCCAGTTGAGTTAGGGAAAGTGTCTAAGAAAGACATGAAAGGAGCAGTGTCCTTAGAAGATTTCTAAAGGAATTGTCACTTGTCGTGTATGAATAGGGAATTCTTTGGATCGTTTACAATGGCGACCAAAACAGCCACAAAAGGACTTTGTTTGTTTAAAAGAGTTTTGAGAGGTAAAGTTATATATATATATATACACATATATATACACGCGCAGTTGTGGTTAGGGCACTCTTCGTTGTGTAGCCGATATGGCTATATCGCTGCTAGGAAGCCATTATAAACATTCTTCGGCGTGTAGCCGATATGAGGAGGGGAGTCTGAGACGTGAAGCCTATTAGAGCGGTCAACTTGTTCTGTCTTGAATATTTGTCGGGTCATAAAAAAATTTATCGAGTAGCATTCAATAATTCTTAACCGAGATTGGTAACCCTCGGTCGGCAGCTTCCATTTCGAGGTTTGAAAAGAAGAGGCAGTGAATAAATAATTTGGAGACGGGCATTCCAGTGTTGTAAAATTTCCTTCTCACACCCATCCACGCATACCCTGAGAGAAACCTCATTGCTCGCCGACTTCTGTGTTCGCCATTATATTATAGTTGCATCAAATTGGCGTTCCAACGTGGAACTTGTGTACACCCATAAACATTACTGCTACAAACTGGCGCACAACGTGGTGGCGTGGTAACCTTTGATCGCCTCCATCATCATTTTTGCATCACATGTATCATCAGTGTCATCGCCTGCGGTGCCGTATGTAGTAAAAGCAGGCGTTAAACACTAGACACTACACATACACAACAGGAGCAAAGTTACCCAACAAAAATTAAAATACAAAATTGATTATCCTAAATTGACGTCACACTACGCAGCAAAGGTTAACAAATATTAAATTCTATTACATAGAGCTATTTATACCAGATTTTTATCTCGATTAACAGAGTAATTTATGCAAGAGATAAGTAGATAAATTATGCGAGTGTAAGATGTTCGTCCTGCGAAACAGCAAATGGATGTTTCAAACGAAACTCCTTATACTTTAAATATAGAAGGTGTAATGAAAGTGAGGTACTTTAAGTTGAGAGTGTAAGTGGTCCTAGTAATGAGACACTTACTGACTTCAATTAAAGGTGACATTGCAACAGGTAGCGATTTATTTTGAAATCTAAAACGACTGCGTGAGGTTTCCAGGCAGCGCTCACAAAATACGCTCGTCTTCTGTTATTGTTGCGTTGGTTATGCAGGACTGCTAAACATGAGGGCGTCACATCAAAGCACTCGGATAAGGGTCTCTACACAAAGCAAACAGTTCGCTAAGCGAATACCACGCCCAGTTATGAAGCTTTTATTTTTGGGCCACGGGATGTTGTGTTTACAGCCCAGCATGTGTAACAACATGTTTCTTTATGCCTCGGTGACCACAGGTCTTGAAGCAGTTAAACCACATAGTCTTGTATACATTCAACTTTTCTAACAGCTCAATACATTCCATCAGCAATTGATGCTTTCAGATTCCCTGCTTAAACATTCTAGAAAAGCAAGTGAAATTGTGAATATGTAATATGTGGATAGCATGGGCGGTTCCTCCATAAGGTTGCAGGTTTGCGCTACAACCACTGATTCTGAATATACAACAGGTGCATTTTGCACATTAAAGCTGTACTTGTTTGCATTGTTTTATATACAAACATGTTTCAATTACGCTTATCGTCTGTAGCTGCCCATGACCGCAGAAGTCGAAATAAACAGTGATTAGCTGTAGGAGCCGCAGATTTGCAGTGAAGAGTTAACCTAAGATTTCACCCAAATGTTGGCTCTCTGAGGGGGTTGCGGGAAGGTGAAGAGAGGGGAGTGGCTTCTTATACATTGCTTAAATAGAGGTTTATAAACCTAGCTCCTCCTACTCTTAGCAACTGCTATAGCGTGACCTTGAGGCTTAGCTTCTGTGTGCTCTGCTTTTCGAACACAGGGAGAATTTAATTGAATGCATGGAGGCTATTCAGAAGAGAGCTCTATTAAACAACAATGCCACACTTGTTCAGGCTTCTGGGTTTATGGCCACTTTGAAAGATTATAATTTTGTATTCTGGCTGTCTTTCTTCTAAAAGGTCATGCCACATGTGGACATTTTGTACAATCAGCTGCAGAAACGAGACTGCAATACTACATTTGCCATCGCCCAGCTAAACGCATTTAAAAGGGAAGTGCAAAAGGTAAGAAATAGCGTGGATATCGAGGAACACGAAGAAACTGCAATTAAGAGGAGAAGAATAGAAGATCGTGATGTGAAAAGAAGAGAAGCTCTTGAAGTATGTGACATTCTTAGAGAAGCAAAGGACAGATTTAGCTTCACGGGGCATCTGGTAGCCTCAACTTTGTTTCATCAAGAAAATTTCTAAGATATTTCCAGAGGATTCCCGTAGAGAAACAATAAGGTTCTATCCTTTTATCATTGGAACAAAAATTCGTAGAGAACTGACTGTAATTTACAGTCGAGAGGAATTTCGTGGAATGTCCGGCGCTTTGTTCTTGATGGACTTCAATAAGGAAAACAATTTATGTACTACATTTAGCGAATATGTCAAACTCCTCCGAGTACTGTTAACTATGCCAATGTCTACCGCTGAAGCGGAATGCTGTTTCTCAACTTTAAAATGAATAAAAACTTTCCTTAGGAACACAATGTCACATGACCGATTGACAGCATTAGCAATGCTTTCAATTGAGAGCGAGTTTGTTATGAAGATCAGCGACTTCAACGCAAAAGCTATCGATAGATTCGCCAGATCTAAGGAGAGTACAGCAGAATCTGTATAAATAGGTGAGTCATTACTACTCTGTATTTTATTTTTCATTTGTGCACCACCAATAATTTAACCCACCAGCCGCCACTGGTGGATAGTCTGACTAAGATAAGTCAGTTCTTGAAAGGAACGGGTCAACTATAACAACTTGAAACTACGAGAGTGGGTCAAAAATTAATGCCTCCTATTTTTTTTCCCTTAAATAAGTAAGTTATGTGAAAACTTTGAATTTGGCGCAATTCCTTAAACCTTCTTCCCCAATCCCCAGCAGTAGTCACTTCCTAAGTCAACAGGTGGCAGCACTGCATCCTCTTGCAAAATGGCTGACATCGTCATCCGTATAAGACAGCGTTCTGTGATTGAATTTTTTACTGCGGAAGGTGAAACGCCAATTCGCATTCACGAAAGGCTAAAAAATGTGTATGGTGATGCAACGGTGGATGTCAGCACTGTTAGACGATGGGTTCATCGCTGAAACGAAGCTGAAGGGCAAACACCATTGACAGATGAAAAGCGAAGCGGCAGTGACTCCATTGGAGCAAAAAGGTTCATGGGTGTCACACAATTCCACGTTGTGGACGCCAATTTGAAGCAACAATATATATGTGGCGAACAATGTTCCACTTGACAGTACAGTTTGAAGCACTTTTGTTTAGCTCAGGGTAAAACAATGAGGTTTCTCATAGGGTATGCACGGATGTGTGTGAGAAGGGGATGTTAATGACACAGGAATGCCCGTTTCCAACTTATTTATTTACTGCTTCTTTTTTTTTAGAGCACCGAAATTGAAGTTGGTTACCAATATCCCTGTTTAGAGTTACTGACGGCAGAATGTTTATTACTCGATAAACTTTATTCGTTCCTCACGTATATATGAACCGACAAATATCCAAGACAGGACAAGAGAACTGCCCTAATCACCCTCACGCTTAGGACCGCTCTAATCGGCCTGACGCCGGAGACTCTTGTCCACAGCTGCGCGTGGTTGTATCACTTTCACTTCCTGAAAACTCCTTTTCAACCAAAGATCCCTTTGTGGCTATTTTGTCGCCATTATGAATGGTTCAAAGAATACCCTATTCATACAAGTCAAGTGAGCCCCTTTGGAAATCTGCTAAGGACACTGTTTCTTACATTGCTTTTGTTATAACAACTTTCCCCCAAACTGTTATTCACCTCAACTGGCCTTGCCCGTTTTGTAACAAAGAACCAACATTCCTTTGACATCCATCATGATTCTTTACTTATGGCAAACCTTAATTTTGGTATCACCACGCAACATTCAGCGAGTAAATGACATCATTTGTGGTGATCGCCGGGTAACAACAGGCGAATTGTGTCGCATTACCTCCCTCAGTAAAGGCAGTATGATGACGATTATTGAACAACTGGGTCACTCAAAAGTTTGTTCCCGTTGGGTACCAAGAATGTTAACCGCCCAAAACAAAGAAACAAGGAAAACAATCGCCTCCGAACACTTGCAGCGCTTCAATTTGTAGGGAAAGGAGTTTCTGGAAACAATTGTTACTGGAAACGAAACGTGGGTTCATTTTTTGAGCCTGAATCAAAGAGGCAGTCAATTGAATGTCATCACACAACGTCACCGAAGAAAAAAAAAATCAAAACTCAGCGGTCGGCGGGGAAATTTATGGCGACAGTGTTTTTGGATGTAGTGGGTGTGCTTATAATAGATTTTTTGTAGCAGGGATGCACAATAAATTCTGTCCAATACTTCAGAACTCACAAAAAGCTGAAAGCACGTCTTCGTCAAGTTCACGCAACAAAAACTATGGCGGATGTTCTTCTTTTGCATGACAATGCAAGACCACACACCAGCCGTTACACCACTGCAGAAATTGAGAAATTGGGATGTCAAGTCTTACCTCAACCCTCATACAGCCCTGACCTGGCACCATCAGACTTCCATCTGTTACGGCCACTAAAGGAAGCTCATCGTGGGATTCATTTTGAAGATGAAGAGGCTGTGAAAGCGTCCGTGCGTCAATGGCTTAGGAAGCAAGACCGTGTGTTTTACCACATTGGAATACATACCCTAGTTAAAAGGTGGACCAAAACTTTGGAAAAGGACGTAGATTATATTGAACAGTGACAAATTAATCGTAAATGTTGTAGTTTTCAAGCTATGTAAATTGGATTCAATTTTCTTGACCCACTCTCGTATGTTGAAAAAAATCTGACAAAAATCTTGTATCTCTATTAGGTCATAAACCTTTTAGAGCAACGTCGTGTACTCTCAAGGAAGCCTGTGAGTTATTCATTGTTTTCCATTGTGCATAAAATTGTGAGTTGCAACAGGAGGAAGGGTTTTCTGTATCAAGAAAAAAAAAGCTGACATGATCCCTATGAGGGGATTTTTACTTCATACGGGAGCAGATAAAGGCTGAGATGTTGCAGTTAGAGAATTATTTCTCGGAAACCTTTCCAATCCATTATATAGAGCTACAATATCCGTGAATCGGATTGGGGCAATAAAGAGATTGGGTAGATTTAATAAGGGAGGAAGGCAGGCTAGGCAACTTATATGCTTGCTGCTATTTCCTACCTATTGAACAACATTTTTGGAAGAGTGCAGGGGAATAATAATCCTTAAAACAACGAATAACTACTTACATTTAGGAGTCATTATGGATTTGTGCAAGAAGCTTAAAAGGCATGGAATCAAGATATTCTGCATGTGTGAAGCTGAACTGTTTATGCCATTAATGGGATTGTGTTTACAGAAAGAGAACCAAATAAACTATCACAGACAAATGCTGGCCTTATTACAGCGAAAAACTTGGTAGTAAATATTGCTGGTTCAGCCAGAAGTAGATAATAACTTTACAAAAAATACCACTGGCGGAATATTAGTTAAGTAAAAACCTATAATCCTTCCAAAAGTTTAGGCATATGAAGGCGGGGCGTATTGCAGACTCCAGCCAATCTGAAGCTTACTTCGCCTAGCAGCGCTGCCGAATATGGTACACACATCTCATATGCCTGAACTGAGAACATTATTTCCTTAATTACGTTCGGATAAACGTTTTAAAAATGAGTGATGCCAATCTTATAATAAGAAAAAAATTTCATTTTCTGATCATGACCGTGCAAAAGATCCTGCCTCTAGGATACTTAGAACACGAGTGATGCACGTTTTATATTCACAAGGTTATGGTTAAATGCTATGAATAAACATTTGAAAATGACAGATACCAGTCTTAAAATAAGAAACAATTTCATTTTCTGATCATGACCGTACAAAAAGCCTGTCTCTACGATACTTAGAACACGAGCGATGCACGTTTTATCTTCCCAGGGTTATGGTTAAATGCTACGGATAGATATTTGAAAATAACAGATGCCAATCTTATAATAAGAAACAATGTTATCTTCTGATCATGACAGTACAAAACTCCAGTCTCTAGGATACTTAGAACACGAGCTATGCATGTTTTATCTTCACATGGTTATGGCTAAATGTTACCGATAGATATTTGAAAATAGCACATGCCAATCTTATAATAAAGAAGAATTTTATTTTCTGATTATGACCGTGCAAACATCCTGACCCTACGATACTTAGAACACGAGCAATGCACGTTTTATTTTCACATGGTTATGGTTAAATGTCATGGATGAATATTTGAAAATAACAGGTGCCAATCTTATAATAAGAAAGAATGTTATTTTCTGATCATGACCTACAACAATCCTGTCTCTACGATACTTAGAACACGAGCGATGGACGTTTTAGTTTCACATAGTTATGGTTAAATGTCATGGATAAATATTTGAAAATAACAGACGCCAATATTATAATAAGAAAGAATGTTATTTTCTGATCATGACCGTACAAAAATCCTGTCTCTACGATACTTAGAACACGAGCGATGCATGTTTTATCTTCACATGGGTATGGTTAATAGTTACGGATAAATATTTGAAAAATAACAGATGCCAAACTTGTAATAAGAAAGAATTTTACTTTCTGATTATGACCGTACAAAACTCCTGTCTCTACGATACGTAGAACACGAGCGATGCACGTTTTATCATCACATGGTTATGGTTAAATGTTACGGATAAATATTTGAAAATAACAGATGCCAATCTTATAATAAGAAAGAATTTTACTTTCTGATCATGACCGTACAAAAATCTAGTCTCTACTATACTTATAATGCGAGCGATGCACGTTTTATCTTCACATGTTTCTGGTTACAACATCTATGCATTCATCACAGATAAACCTGAAATACAGCGCCATTCTTTCCTCACAATAATTCAAGCATAAATAAATAATGCACCTGCTATGAAAACAGAAATCACACAGTTTGAAACAGAGTTAACTTTTGCTTCGTTTCCATAGTAGAGATGTTGTTTTGTTTCGTTAAAGTGAATGGAATCGTTAAGTGGTGTGTTGAACTCGAGATGAAATATTGTTAATATTACATTAACCTATATTTTTCCAGTGTTTGTGATCCTAGTTTGTGAACATATCCCTCGAAGATGGGACAAGTGATTCTTCGATCAACAAATTTGAAGTGGTTCACTTTCAGTGCAGAAAAATTATATTTATTGTGAACCGGTTTTTATGAAAGCTCTCCAATCCAGAATATAAGGCAAATGTAGATTCTTCAAAATCCCAGCAAATAACTCTATAACCGCGTGGTTTAGGTAGTGTAAACACAGTGTCACGAATTTGTAATGTATGTTTATTCAGACGTGGCAGCTGAGAAAATATGCGCAGTGACTCCACCTCTCCGCCAGCTACTGGCAATAAGAGTGCGGTCAGTTGCACTTGTGCAGTCGCTGAGGATGTAACTGTGTCTTATGAATTTTTTAAGGCTCGGGTCCGTGTAATTTATAGTTTTATATGAATATGACAGTGTACTTTAATATATGTACAGTAAATAGTAGTTCTCATTGTTCTTAGTTATTTTCAGCGTACTTGTAGGTGCGTGCGTGACTGTGTGTGTCTGTGTGCGCGCACGACTGCGTTAAGTGTATTTTCTTTTACTGCAGACCTTATTAGTTTAAAACATGGACAGCAAACTGCAAGGAAAAGTATTACACTCCCAAACCAGGGAAGTTGTTAGTAATCTTTATAAGTACATGAAAAGACATGCAGAAGCTGGCTCAGTAACTCTTAGCATCAAAAACATTGGGAAGAGTGTGGCTAAGGCAACAGGTGTTTCTGAAAGAAGTGTAAGGACAATTATTAAGAAAACGAAAGATATTAATCGTGGTTCTTCGACTTCATTCTCCACACCACACAAAAAGAGACCAAAGAGGTCTTTTAGTGCCAGTTTGGATACTTTTAATGATGCAGTAGTGTGCAAAACCGTGAACGAATTCTATATAATTCACAAACAAAGACCGACTCTGAGGAAGGTGCATGCTAAATTAAAGGATTCGATAAAATTTGAAGGGAGCGTATCCACACTAAGAAAAATACTGCTAAAGCTGGGTTTCAAATGGAAACGGACAAAGAAGAGCAGAAAAATTATAACGGAGTGGCATGACATCAGAACTAAGAGCCTCCATTATCTCAGAATGATGAAGCAATATAGAAGTGAGGGCCGTCCCATAATATTTATCCATTCATCTCACACTACTCCGTATGCTTGTAGTGATGACAGTTTCCAGCCTCTTAGCACCGGTATCCAAAGGTCTGCATCTTATGATCGTGCACGCTGGGGACGAGAAAGAGTTTATCCCTAACGCGTATATTCGGTTCAAGTCCCAGCAGAAAACCAGTGACTACCACGATGACATGAACTATACAAATTATGAGAAGTGGATAAAAGAAATACTGATCCGTAATTTAACCCAAAATTCCGTCTTGATAATTCACAATGCACCTTACCACAATGTGATCCTTCATAAGGCGCTCACTGCAAGTTCCAGAAGAGATACAATGATTTCGTGGGTGAAACAAAACTTCTCCATGGAACATTTTACAAACATTGATTTCTCCTCCCTGTACAAACCCGACATTTACAATATGATCATCCCCCTCAAACCCCCCCAGGTACAAAATAGTTTTCTTCAGGCACATAACCACACAGTTTTACGCCTTCCACCTTATCATCCCGAGTAAAATCCAATCAAACTGTTGCCTGAAACCAGCCTCAAGGTAAGATATATGGGATTCCTCCTCTCTCTTGCACGCATGTGGCTGCCAGTCCTACCCCCACTCTCCTGGTTGCCCCTCTTCTACTGCGCAGCTAGCTGCCACCGCATGTTAAACAAGCTGTAGTGTGGAAGCTTCATCCTTAGAAAAAGGGAGCGTGACTGTTTCAATCTCCGACTGATAGTCCTTCTCAAAATAGTCTCCGCTGAATGTGATACACTTGTCCCAGCGTTTCTTCCAGGCTTCAAAGACATGCTGGAAAACATATTTGGAGAGGTCCTTCAAAATCGCCTCCGCAGCCTTCACCACTGCCTCTGATGATGGATAATGCCTCCCATGAAGGCGTTTCTTCAAGTTCGGGAATAAAAAAGTCACATGGGGCTAAATCCGGACTGTAGGGAGGGTGAGGGATGTACTTCACGTTGATTTTTGCAAGATATTCAGCAACAACGTTGGCAATATGCGGCCACGCATTATAGTGGTGCAGCATCCAGCCAGCTTCACGGAAATGTGGTCTTTTGCGCCTGATATGGACTTGGAATGTTTTCAGGACATTCCTATAGTATTGTCCAGTTACTGATGTGTGTGTAGGTACAACATGCTGATAAACCATTCCATGAATATCAAAGAATGAGATGACCATAACTTTCCCAGCAGAAGCAACAACTTTTGCTTTTTTGGGGGTTGGTGATGAAGGAGATTTCCACACTGAGCTTTGCTATTCACTCTCAGGATCAAAATGATGTAGCCAAGTTTCATCAGCAGTGATTACGTTTGAAAGAAGCTCCGGATCTTCCTCTAACATCAACTTTAACTGCATGTTACCTCCATTACAGCGGCAGGCGATACTGAACATGTCTGAACTTGCCTGGTTCTCACAGTCGGGAACCAGGGGTGCCAACAGTGAAACTACTACGGCGTGTTTGTTTCACATTAAGCTAACAGAATATAATAAGATTGAATTTTGGTGCGAAAATCTATGACCGTAAAAAATTATGATCATTATTAATTGAACAGCACTCGTAAGATTTTATTGCTTTGGGAATATTTAATGTGTTGTATAATTACGGGAAGAATAGCCAGAACAGTTGCTGGCGGGTAAAACTGCTCTTATACAGCTTGGCAACAGCGGTCCGCTTGAGCATTGGCCAGTGTTCATATACGAGCGGTATAATAACGAATAGGTATTATTTTATGCTTCATCACATATTCAAGAAGAAGTCATAGTTCTCTTCGCAAATATGTCCTGTTATAACTTCAATGTAGCCGCATTCCAGGGCTTTGTAAATGATTATAAGTCTTTTAGTACTTTAAGGAATTTATTAAATGAAATTATAAGTTGTTTATACCTCCATTCCTTGAGAACATATTGGCTCTTCTATCATGAAGGATTTTGTCAAAATAAGTGCAGCAGTTTTTGAGATTTCAGCTCCTTTAATTCGCGCGCACACGCACACACACACATTCTTATTTTATAATACTGATACTCCTTCAATGTGAAATAGCATCTCCATCTTTTGGAACGTAAGGTAACCCTATGCTTATGACAGCAATAACCGCTGTTCAAATGTTCGAGTACTACATCCAGCCAAAATACTGCCATTCAAAAGAGGTGGGGGAAACGAGAGCTTTTAAAACTATTCTGCGACCAGACAGCTTACTGATTCATGACCGGGGATCAAATGGTAAACGACGATATGTGTTTATCCCAAATGGATTGTTTTTACAGTTTTTTTCCCTTTCCTGAAGGTCTTATAGCTCTCAATCCTACCGCCCAACATAAATTTTGTCGTTTTTTATACTTTCTTCCTTTTTCCTCCTCTTCGTGTCATATAATTTAGCCACTTTCCATTTCTGTTTTCAGTTGACGTTCTCACGATTAATCCGCGAGACATTGAAGCATAGGCGCTTGGGTTTAAATCGGGAAACTGACACCAGAGGCGCTCTATCATTGTGTGAGAGTCAGAACCATTTACCATCCGAAATGACATGCCCTGTTTACAAAAAAACATACTGGACCAGGATTAAGTTGCTTTATTTATGTGTTTAGTCGGCCTTCATTTGTTATCGGGTCCCCTGCGACAACAATGGTTCACGGTCGTTCCAGTTCTTTGCGCGGAATCAACAATGACTGACGGGTTCATCGATAGGGGCAACGTTTGTCAATATGGCAACTAGATTCACACTTTAAAGAGGCTTATAGAAGATGGGTTTGTGCTTTGATACACTGCCTCTCAGCAGCTGGATGGCTGCGATACACATTGCAATGCAAACCGGACGTCTATTAAAACTAATGTACAAAAGAAAGGTTCGATAATTATTTCCCGACTTGTTTTTAGGCCTTGAATAATGCTTAGTTTGGATTCATACTGTGCATATTCCAAAACTTTATAATTTACTACCTTTGGCTACATTTATTTGTCTTTACATTATTGCTATCTTGGCTTACATGACACCCTGGTCCTCTGCTCTGCCAGGTAGCTCTTAACCTCCATGTCTCCTTGTTACTTAAATAGCCCCTTTCTTCCCCCTCATCTTCCTTTGTTATATTATTTAAATTTCTTGCCCATTTTTCTTTTACTTTCTGCAAGAACTCAGCGATACTTTTTACCTTCTTTTCCTCCTGCACGTTAACAATTAGGTATATAGCGACTATCCTCTTCTCTACTTCTCCCATTTTTCCTCAGAAACCTTTTTTCTCCACATTGCAACCTCCTCGCATTCTGTTACATATTGTTCTATACTTTCTTTCCCCCACACATTTCACAAATTCCCTTTTCCCTAACTGTTATCCCTCTTGGAAATATTGCTCCTGTTCTCATCCATGCTAACCCTTCTCTCTCTTGTCTATTGCAGTAATCTACATATGCTTCTCGTCCTCAATTTCATTTTATTTGCTCTTAAAATTGTAATTATTTCATATTTTCTAGACTTCCCCATATTTCCTGTCTTCCTATATGTTCCACTTTGCATTTTACCAATTTACCCACATCGCTTGTATTCCTTTTCTCTAATCTCCATATATCTCCCATTTCTATTTTTTTCCATAATTCCTCCTATCTTTGCCCAGCAACTATTTGAGTTTACTAATCTTTTTTGCTGTCTCATGTACAATTTCGTAATTTTTCCGTTCATCTTTGGCCAAACATCTATACCAAAATTTTATTATTCTTTCCATTATTATTCCATTTCTTCTTGTCTTTCTTAATTATATTAAAGCTACTTCCCTAGGCAAGCCTAGTAGCTCTTTACAAAACCTTCTGTAGTTTTGGTCCACCGTTTTGTTTACCTCTGTGTCCCCCCCCCAGATCTCCACTGCATACAACATTTGGGATTCAACTAGTGCTTCATACATTCTTTCTAACCACTTGGTTGTTATTTCTAGCTTATATTTGCATATTGTTATTCCATTCATTGCCGCACTTCCTTTTGCTTCAATTTTTCTCCTGTGTGGTCCCCACTTTCGATTGTTATCCAACCCTACTCCTAAGTATTCAAATTCATTGACCACTTCTACTCTTTTGTTATTTAGTACCCTCTTTTCATGCTCATTTTTAGTTTAACTTCCTTCTTGAAGGCCATAACTTTCTACTTATTTATGTTTATTTTTATTCTCTACTGTTCACATTAGATTTGATGCTGGTATGACAAGGTAATAAACTGTTTTGTATTTCTTATTTATTTTGAAACACCAATACTGCACAGAAGAAAGAAGTATATTGTGACTTTATGGGTGCATAGAATTAAAAGTCTTATTTGTAGCAATTTAAAATGTTCTTTATTGCAGTAAAATGACGTAACATACACAAACATAGCCTTTAAGATCGTATCCTTCTCAGCTGCACGTAGACAAACAAAATAAATGACTGCGGTACGCTTCAACTGTCCACAGTCACAATTACTGCACAGCTGCACAGTCAATTAACAATTCACTAGCAGCTGACTAACAACTCACCCCGCTCTAACACTTTGCGGGCTTTTACACCTCCGGTCATTGTTCTAGAGAGCTGCCGACGTTTCAAGGCCTTTCATGGCGGCAAGAGAAGGAAATAACTATCCAGACAACTCTGTATCTTTCTATCTTTGTTGCTTTCTCTTTCTCGGCAAGCGTTCAGCCGCGTGCGGCAGTAACGAAACAATACGTACGGTGACAATATTATGATACGTCTCAATAAACATTTAGTGATATCTGTACGAATGTTAACTTAGAATTAGCGATGGGTCTTCGATAGTTGCCATACCTCGATATTCGCATGATATCGACATGGAACTATACTTCAGTAAATTCACGCGGTACATTTTCAGTACTTTGATGGTGATTCTACAATTTTTATTTTGTTTTAAAACGATAAAATGTTACTGTCGCTAGTGGAACATTGGAAAGCGAGAGAAATTTCCCGACCTACACAGCAACGTTATGCAAGAAAATAATCGTGTGACAAATTCAGTGCCACTTACCAGATCCCAGGAAGAAATCACAGCATATCTCAATGGCGTTTAGCCACTTCCTTTTTCTAGTAAAATATATGGGCTAGGAAACAAATTAAAAGTTTCTACAACTAGAAAAGAAGGTTTGTGTATTCACTCTGCAACAGTTTTCTATTTATTTAGAATAGCAATATTCATATGTGGCCGAAAAGAATATAAACTTGACCCCCAAAGAGTGAAAACACCACCATTTTTAACAAAACTTATAAAAGTGGAATGTTTTGCTTTGAAATGCCTAATATACAATTTAAGAATAAGAACACTGATGGTTTACGTTTTGTCTCATTAGACCACTGGGCAACAAAAACATAAATGTTGAATGTTTCGAGCACTTCATGAGGCAATTACTACTAATTTTGGGTTCAGAAAAACAAATATGACGATGAAAAGTTTGTATTAGCTCTAGTTTCTATGATATACACAAGGTGGAAGTATTACATATTAACGGATTGAGAGAAAAGGATACATTTTAATTACGTACATGCTAACAACAATGAAAGTTCATTTGATTTTTAACTGGTAATTACATGCTAAGAGTTCTAAATTGCTAGTAAAATACTTCGCAGATAGTCCTGTCTGAAGAGAATCATGACTTCGTCGTCTTTTAGCTTGCCTCTTGTGATGGAGTTCCGCAGAATCCCTATACAAAGACCAAGCATTACTTCATTCCAACGGCCCTGATATCTTTGTTCCATAACAGAAATGTCCTGATGGAATCTCTCCCCATGTTCATCACTAACAGCTCCACAACTAGGAGGGAAAAAGTCTAGGTGGGAGTGGAGAAAATGGATCTTAAGGGACATGTTACATCCAAGGTTACGGTATTTTTGCAGGAGCAGTGTAACCAAATGCTTGTAGTTGTCACTTACGGTATTTGGACAGGTGTGACAAGTACCCCTCCCCCAAAAAATTCCCCCTAATTTAAAATCTTCACTCCAAAAAATATAATGTCACTTTATCTTCAAAACAAGCACTAATCTATCATTTTATGGTGACTTTGAATTCAGCAGATGGAAATACATGTAAATCACTATTTTTAAGCCTGAAACATTTTCATTGTTGCCCAGTGATATGTGCACCTAATTAATTTTACTGGCATTAGTCATTACATTCCGTATTCGATGTTCCATTCATGCCATCATCAAGCGTCAGCATCGCCTGACAATTTGCCACGCGCGCAGTCTTATGATCATCCGTCAG
The DNA here is from genome assembly GCA_030765055.1 of Mantis religiosa. Lineage (NCBI taxonomy): Eukaryota > Metazoa > Arthropoda > Insecta > Mantodea > Mantidae > Mantis > Mantis religiosa. The sequence goes on from CM060957.1 coordinate 26,639,610, forward strand.
AATTCTTGCCTGGAAGACACTATTCCCATTTTCAGATCTTCATGCAGGATGTTGTGCACAGATCCCACGGAAATGCCAATTTTGGAGACGATGTATGCAACGCTCAATCGGGGATCCTCCAAAACAACGTTTTCCACTTGCTGGATTATGTAGTCAGACCGGCTGGTGCCATGCTGTGACGTCTTGGTTTGTTGTCACACCATGTTCTACCTTCATGGAACTGTCGCACGCAGGAACGTACATTAGACACCTCCAAGGTATCATCACCACATGCCTCACTTAACTGGCAATCATTTCAATAGGTGTCACACCACGAAAATGGAGATGCCATTGAAAAACTATGAAATTTCAAGGCCAGTGTATACAGTCACTATTCCACTGTGTCTATCCCAACAAAATCTATAATTAAACTATATCCGGAAAGGTTAACTGACATGAAGTACATAGAAAAGTAAGCGTAGGTAAGAAACTGTTGCATTGGCTGTATAAAAATAAAGTATTTAATAGATAACGTACTGTAATTAATCAGATTTCCGTATAATCGCTCATTGTTGTGACCTAACCAACATATCTGATATGTTCCATCAATAAATATTGTATTTAGACGTCTATAAAAACGCAAGGTTGCCATAGCAACCCAAGTTGACAACCCAAACGTCATGTACAGAGCTAGTTTATAATACCGCATCACCAAATACAGCATGAATCAAAACAATGGACGATCGTTACTCCACCCTGTTTTGTGACACAGAGGTTTGAAGTATGGCTGTAGAGGAAGGCGGTGTAACCACAGCCTTGCTTAAACCATGATTTATATTTAGGTAATAAATCAGAGGTTTATTGTAACCTCTCAGGAAGCGGCCCGCTTGTTGGACTTACAATCGACTTTGTCAGGATTTGATCTACGCCCACTTTTGTACAAGGCTATGTAGCAAAAAAGGTTTGGCCGAAAGGTGCTGATATACCGTGAGAACTTGGGATGGTCTGTACCTATTGCCCTATAAAGTAACGATAGTGAATTGGCTTAAGGTGACCTACAAGCGAAGTTTGAAAAACTGACCTTATGACCTATTAATTTAATTACAGTTGAATATAATGTAGGTATAAATGTTTCTAATTATGATTTTTAGACAACACTTTAGGACTAACTACAAATCATCTCATGTTACAATTTTTATTTTTAACATGATATTCAATATTTAGAGTAACAAACATAGCTTAAGTCAGGTAGAGTCAGGTTGAGAAATGCAATGCCATAATTGGAGTTTGAAACTCGAAACTCCGGTTGGTCTTAACCATTGAGCTACCATGGTCAACATGCCAGCGTGACATCAAACTCTCCAACTGACTCGTATTTTGATAGCAAACCACTACGGGCTCTCATGTACAATGAGATAGACAGCGTTTGTGGTGATTTACTATGCTGCGAGTACTCAGGTCTCAGGCTGTATACACTGTGATCCATATAAACCTGAACCAATAATAGGACACATGTGCAACTTTTGGAGAATATAATAAACAATTGGGAGATTACATTACACTGTTTACATCTCAGAGAAAATGTTGGAAGTGTCCTCCACCAGCATCTATATATGTTTGCACTCGTGTCACCATATTCTCTGAAGTTTTACGGAGAGTATCCTCGCCAATGTTACTTATTTCGGTTCGAATGGATTGTTTGAGAATATCAATTGTCTGTGGCATATTCTTGTACACTTTATTTGATAATAAAATAATCTCAAAAGGTCTGTGGCCCCCCAGAACACCTGACCTAAGCTCACTGGAATTTTTCTTGTGGAGGTACCAAAAAATAGATTGTACAAAAATGGGCTACGGACTGTCTTGGCCCCTCTTAACTTTTTGCAATATAATCTACTGTATTAAAAGGCATAAACTTTCTGTCTTCCGAATTATGTGGATGAAGCCAGATGCTATAGGCCCTCATGTTCTCTGGTGTCATTCTTCGTGCCTTTTCTGACCACCATTCTGGATTTAACTTGCTGATACGTTCCTGGTAGTAAATCTAACCTTTATATTTTATAAAACGCTCCTTTCTAATTCGCAAGAACCAGTCGTTATTCACTTTTATCACGTTCATGCAAGGGAGACGTAGTTTGAACCAAAACAAACAGTGAAAACTTTGAAAACATTTATAGCATCTAAAACAAAATGTGTAAATATGTTGGGAAAGTTACTCTCTATGAGGGAGACTTAGATTAAGGGATAATTGTTTTAATGATAGGGGTGGAATATACTTTAACTTAAGCGAATGCATTGTTTTATTTATTTGTTCACAGTTTAAATAAAATCACAGTGTAAGCCATAAACTTCGTAAGAACTATCAAGTTGTTGTCCTCCCATTGGAAACACTATATAAAGAAGAAGTCAGCAGAAAAGAAAAGGACCCAGAGAGAAAAAAGAATAAAAATGGAAAGGCGAAAAGAAAGAACGAAGGACATTCTTCAGCTAGAAGAAAGCGAGAGCAGCTCACTTCCTATCTCTCCTTTGAAACTCGGGCAGCCCATATTCGAGTTCCGTTTGCACTGTTTGGATAAAAACTGCCTTTTAAATTTGGGGAATTTTGTGCTCATTGGAAGTTATGGCCCGGAAGGAAACGTAAAACTATATGGAAACCACTTTGACTAAGAATTCTTTTATGTGTGCCGTTGAAATTACATTCTCTACCCACTCTTCTGCAAAATACTTTTAAAAAGTTAATTTTTTCAATAATTTTTTGTTAAATAAAAGGCTGTCATTAAAGAGTTTTTGCCACAGCGTGTTTTCTGATACGGTATCGACTATTGTCATGTGGCTTGAATACAGTATTGTCGGAAACGCATGGTGGTCCACATAGTTGGACCATTCCCAGTATCCGACCGAGGCAACAAGTAATCGTGGAGTACTTCACCAAGTGGCCGGAAGTGTATGCTATCCCGAACCAGGAGGCGAATACCTTTATAGACTGCCTTGTGGAGCAAGTGTTCTGCCGTTTTGGGTTGCCGTTAGAGCTCCACAGAGACCAGGGCACCAATTTTGAGTCTAACCGGATGAAGAAGGCACTGGAAAGACTTGCAGTGAATAAGACCCGCACAACACCTCTTGACCCGCAGTCGGACGGCATGGTCGAGAAGTACATCAAGACCCTAATCCTTGTTTCACGTAAGCTTGCTCAGTATCTCTTACTGCTCACGTGACCTAATCACCTCTCATTGGCTGCTGTTGTGGTAAAGACTGTCGTACGGTAAAAATTAGTTCGTTATTTAACATGGTGATATATCTGTATATAACTATAAGTGTTGGAAGAGAATTGTCAAATTTATATTTTCGTAACTGCTTTAATTAAATATATTACGCAACACAGTTGATTTATCTAAAATGCATGTTAATTCTTAAACGAAGTAAAGAGGAGGTTCCTTTGCTCTCAAGCACATGACACGATAACATGTGCCCCTAGCGGTACATATTTGTTTATATGACTTTTATCACTGACTTTGTTTTGAACTGGATTAGTCATATATCGGCATTCGAAGGTTGTTGTGCCTAGTGCGAAAGCTAAATTATTTTATTGATCGTTTATTGTGCACGTACTTCTATGAATAATGGCAGAGTCTACCGCCAGTTTTTCGCTGAAGCATCGCACCTTACAAACAGGTGAAAAAAGAATTGCGGTGCATGTGTTAAATGCACTCATAGAGAAGAATCTGTCTTTGTCAGTGAGAGAAGTCGAACAGCTGTGCTCTGAAGTTACAGGTGTGAGTGTTAAATCCGTAGGAACATCGCGATGTGAAATTGAGAAAACAGGAAAACTTACCATTCCAGGCAAAAGCAGGAATAAACAAAAGCGCGTGCTCGGAGAAAATACGTGAAAAGTGCTGTGCGGCGTCATGTGTATAGTTTTTTCATTAGACACGAACTCCCTAACATAAATAACATTTCGTCTGCTGTAAATGAGGATGCAGATTCGCCAAATTTCAGCAGATTGCTCATACAGCTTGGGTTTGTGAATGAAAAAGGAGGCTGCTAAAAACAGAGGCGATATTGCTGTGTGGCGAAGACGTTATTTAAGGACAGTCAGACTGTACCGAGATAAAGTCGCAAAATATACTACCTTGACGAGATTTGGGAGAATGAAGAACACACGAAAAGTAAGGTATGGCGTGACACGACTTTTAAGACTGAAAAACAAGCATTTTTGAAAGGTATATGTGCTGGAAGCTCCCCTTGCTTCACGAGGACCGTACTGGGTGGTAAAGATGATTAACGAAGTGGTCTACCGCATCCAGAAGGTGCCCAGAAATGATCTGGTCGGCTACGATTGTGCTGTTCGGGACAACCACGAATAGAAATTGGGATACAGGATATCCCTCAAAATTTACTTCCTATATTCCCATTTGGTTTCTTCCCCGGATAATGTAGGTGCAATAAACGATGAACAAGGTGAACGTTTTCACCAAGACATCTTGCACATGGAACACAATATAAATGCAGGTGGGACGCATGAATATTGAGTGACTACTACTGGTTTCTAATTAGAAAGGATATGACAACACTGTACCGTTTCCAGTGAATGACTTAACCTGTGGAAGCGTTCACATGGTCACACTGGCCCGAAATGTTTGAAAATCAATAAGGATAAGGAAGCCCTAAATTAAAAAAAGGTCCAAATAGGATGTTTAAGGAAACAGGCACAAAAATGTTCAAAGATGGTTGTTTTTAACTAATTCTTTATATTGTCAAGCTTCTAAATATAACAATGTACCTTGTTTCCTTGCCTTAGAAAGTATTAACAATTAGGTTTAGCAAATTGAATTTCTTTGCCTCTGATTACAAATGGTTATTTATTTAAATACACTGAAGGTCATTACGATTTCTTTTTATGTTCTAAATGCCCTAACTCCTCAAAATTTGCTTGTGGTGGACAACACGGCGCTGGGGCGGGTTTTCTCCAGGACCTCCGGCTTCCCCCGCCATCTCATTCCACCGGTGCTCCATCTTCATCTCATGTATCATCAGTTTCACCGCCTGCGGTGCCGTATGTAGTAAAAGTGGGCGTTAAACACATTTCATTTCATTTCTCAAAATTTGCCATAAATAATCCGAGAGAATATAGGGAAAATTTGGAATAAAAATTTCGCATCGCATCGGAGGTACTGCCAGGCTGTGTTAGCCCGAAGACTGTTGCTGTGTGCCCACCCAGGATAGGGTATTAACACAGAAATGATTTTATTTTCGGGATGGTTTAGGATGGCTGTTTTTGTTTGAGGATGGTGGAGGTAGTTTAGTACTCCTCTAAGAAGGATAGAATGCTTTCCTTTAGCACCCTGGCGTTGAAGGATTTAGTTTAATTTTGAATTGATTTTGTATAATTTTGAGACCAACAACTTTTGGTAGATTATGGGAGCTCAGGTTTTGCTGCTCCTGGAATTGCTCCGTGGTTACTTCGGATGCCCGCAAGCCATGCGGGGGACCCGGAATAGTCGGCTACGACGTCTGGTTGGATCATAATCACCAAGAGACCTAACCAGGGCACTTCTGTGAAAAGGTAAATGTACGTATAATTTTGTAGTCCGGCGTCTAATTTTATCCTCCACGTATGGAAGACCCGAGGCTTCATAGAGGAACCTTACTGGAAAGAATCAGCCTACTGAGTAGATGGACCTAAGTCCTCTATTCTGAGCGCGTTGAAGATATGCCAGCCAGGAATCTGCGGTCATGCCCCAGACCTCGCAGGCATATAGCATCAACGGGACTATAAGAGCTCAAAAGAGGTGTAGCTTTACACGCACTGGCATCGATCGAGAACCCAGCATAGGATACAGGGAAGCGATAGCTCCCTGAATCCTCGCCGAGAGTTCCCTGATGTGTCGACGAAAAGTCAGACCCTTGTCTAGCTCTACTCCCAGGTATATGATAGAGGGCACCCATTCTATCCTTCGACCTCTGAAATGGAAATCTGGGCAGTCTGCGGGAGTGTGGCGCTTGGTGAATAGAATAACATGACTTTTGTCCGGATTAACGGACATTCGCCAACGCCTGAACCACTCTTGTGTGAGACGGAGGTGTCTTTGAATTGGATTGAAGGCCCTGTGAATGTGCCTGTCTTTTCAGAACAGCAGCACGTCGTCAATATATTGAGCCATTTCGACGCGAGGCTCGGTTGGGAAGTCTAGAAAGCGAGTCGAAATCTGACATGGTGAATCGAAGCCAAACAACGTTGTGCCAATGTTCCTACCTACGAAGGGTCGAAGAGAAGGTTGTAATGTTGAACCTCCGAGATTCCAATCGGAAGTCCTCTTCTTGTCCACGATCCTCTCAGACGAAACGTCAGAGCCAGTTCCTGCCAGCGCTGCGTTATTCAATTGTCCAAATTCTTGCTCCCTGTAGGCGGCACTAGCACTACCTAACGCTCAGCGACAGCACACGTAGAAGACTCGCATCTAGGCAACACGGCCGATAATCTAACGATCTGGAGATGTGCAACACAGTTCGGTTGCTAGGAAAGCCATAGTTACACAGTTATGTGTAGAGCTTCTACTCCCATTAGTCATGGACCCGTAGGACCAAGGATCCGGGACTCCTTCTACCCGGGAGCGATACTCCGGGGCTCTTTACATAGGGCAATACCTGATTTCTTAACCCCCCCGCTGAGCACAATGTCAAGACGGGATGGAAGTGGATACGCCACTTACGCGCGTCAACCCCACAGGAAAGACTACCGAAAAGCCTCGGTGGGGCCGCCTGGTGATTCAGCACACCTTCTAGTAGCTCTGCAGGCTAGTACCCGGGACTTATTAGGCAACCCTCTACCCCCTCCGGGCGGCCGTAGCCTGGCCGGAGGTACACAATTCCCCGTGGGTGTCGGGAACACACTGCCCCCTCGAGTGCAACCCAATCCGAACAACTCCCCGACGGGAGGGGCTCGGCATTTCGGCTCGAGGTTCCTCTAGTAATGTCAGAGGTACCACGAGTGCTAAGGGTCCGCAGCAGCACGGCAGCTGAAGGGGACGGCTCCTCTCCCCTACGTGGAGCCATAGTTACAGAAGATAGACGAATCTTTGGGAGGGGGTTACAACACATAAAGGAAAATGTCTGAAGCGATCATTCCCATCAACCACATAAAGGGGGGTAGCCATTTTATTTTCATTAACACATTTTTCACTATCATAAATAACCATATTAACAGAATTTGAGAGCTTCTCACGATCTCTTTATTAAAATACACATTCTTGGAACAGACGAGTTAATTTTGATTTACAATTTGTCATAATAGGAATTGCAAACGATCTAAGGGTGACACAGAAAAGCTGCTTGTACGAGGCGTGTCCGCAAAATAAGGTCTCCAAGGCGCTGGAGCCGCGAAGAACGCTATTACACTGGCGTGTAGCTTGGTTTCACCTCTTCAACCCCACAACGAATCCGTTAGAGCCATTAGTCATGGCTGGGCAGCCGTTTGCGTTGAAGCTTCCTATCACTTCCGCCGCCAAGTGCAAGTTGCGTGCAGTGATCCGTTTTTTTCAGTACAAAGGGCACTACCCCCACTGAAATTGATCGTCAGTCATGCGAAGTCTATGGGCCACAGTGTATGAATGTCAAAAACGTGCGAAAGTGGGTCAGAGAGTTCTGGTCAGCCTTTGGTTTCAGCCGAAACAATTGCAAAAGTGGAGCAAGAAATACTTAAAGATCGGCGTGTGAACTTATCCCTGAAGTCAGTAAGACTACGATTGACAAGATTTTGACCGATAATTTGCATTATCGCAAGGTGTGTGCGAGGTCGGTCCCCAAATTGCTCACCGAATACCATAAACGGCAATGTGTAGAAGCGGCCCACCGATTCCTGGAGCGCTATGCAGGGCAGGGCGAGGAATTGGATTCAATTGTCACTGGCGATGAAAGCTGGGTGCACTACACAACACCAGTAGCCAAAGAACGTTCTCGTCAGTGGTGGCATTCGAATTTGCCGAAGTAACAAAAATTCAAACATTTTCTGCCGGCAATGCGACGGCCAGTGTGTTCTGGGACAGAAAAAGTGTATTGTTGTCCGAGTTTATGCCTACTGGCATAACAATAAACGCCACTAGCTAATGTGGGACTTAAAAAATTGCTACGTGCCATTCAAAATCGAAGGAGGGAATCTGACGAAGGGAGTGATTCTTCATCACGACAACGCTCGTCCTCATACTATGCATGCAACTACTGATCTCCTGGCCCAGTTCGGATGGGACATCCTCACCCTTCCCCACTACAGTCCAGACTTAGCACCTAGTGATTATCATGTTTCCTGAGTTGAAGTCACACCTGGGTGGAATACGATGATTTCATAAACGAGGTTGAGCACTACCTGCGCACTTGGCGGGAGAGTTCTATGACAAGGGTATACAAAAACTGCCACAGAATATACAAAAGTGCATAGATCGCAATGGTGATTACGTTGAAAAATAGCTGTAATTAAATTAATCGGGAGTCGATTAATGACACTAAACAACACTCACTTTTAAATTTTCCCGGAACTAGTTTCAGAGGCCTTCCCTCTATCTTCAGCCGGACATCGACTTGTTCTCATTGGTGTAGCTGGCAATATTTTGTCATCGGTCTCCTCTGGTGGCGGTTCGAGGAACTTGCTGAACAAATCTTTCTGGGGGATGTCGAAATTGAATACTTTGTTCCTATTTTTTGAAATAAAGATTTGTTCCCATGTGGACAGTTCTTCTTTTCCTGTTGTATGTTTTAGTAATTTTGGTTCTGGATTTATGTTGTGGTTTTTTCCCAAAAATGCGTGGCAACTGCTGATTTTTCTAATTGTTTGTATTTTATGTTCCTAAAGTGTTCCTTTGCTCTTGTTTCTAAATTACTTTTGGTTTTTCCAATATAAATTTGACTACAGTCACAGCATTCAATTTGATATATACCAGATTTTTTGTAAGATGGAATGGCGTCTTTGATGTTTGAGCAAATTAGGCTTTTTAAGGAGTAATGGAGTAACTAGCTCCAGTGAACCATTACTCCTTAAAAAACCTTTACGGACACGCCTCGTAGTTTCGAAGTCAGCGCATCCAATTCATTAAAATTCACTTCTTTCATTTCTGTCATTTTTTAAAGTTAAAATTTGTAGACTAGTGTTATTTTCTAGTAAATCTGGGACAGAAGAGAAAAGGGCAAAGGGACAAAATGGGTGCATAAAATATTGGCTACCTAAGTTGCTAAAGGATTTAGATTTGAAGATGTAAGTGCAATAATTCAATACAATAATCAACAATACTCTAGGTAAATAGTAGTAAATGTAGTAACAATACCTCTTATAATGTTAAATCCTAGTCTGTAGCAAAAACAAAACATTGCAACTCAGTGCATATCTTCATCATGCTGACATTGTGTACGGGTAAGTAATCCTGCAGTGGAAGGAAAGCACCCAGAGTTTCTCTTTTGTCTCCAGGGTGTGTTGAACAATTTGCGGTCTAGGAAAAGGGACTACTTTACGATCTGGAGGCACATGTTGCTTCCCACCAAGAATTTCGTTGACTCGTCTGAATATATTTGAGTGGATAGTATCTCTGTGCTGCAGCAGACTTAACATAGCACATCCCATTTACTGACAATGTCTCATCGTTTTGGGACTGGGCTGTGCAGTGTTGTTGACGTTGGCTATGATGGCTATTTTCTTTTGTTTGAGTAATTCCAGGAGTGTGCATCTCTCTCATCATCAGGATATTTATAAAATGTTATAAGCACAAATGAAACACTGGATATAACATAACTATAAACAAACACAAAACACTATCAAAATTTGCATTGCTGAACAAAAGACTGTTTTCAGTAAATTAAATGACAGCTCAGGAGATGGCGTGAGTATATAAAATTGTGTCAAAGATGACCAGAGCTAGGAAAGGGAAACCTGTAGTACAGCAAGCGTCAGATAAGCCTACTTCTACAGCCTGCATCCCGTTAACGGCAACCTATCCGACAGAATCAGCAGCCTCGATCACCAAAGCTAGGAAAGGGAAACCTGTAATACAGCAAGCGTCAGATAAGCCTACCGCTACAGCCTGCATCCCGTTTACCGGCAATCTATCCGGCAGAATCAGCAGCCTCGATCACCAAAGCTAGGAAAGGGAAACCTGTAATACAGCAAGCGTCAGATAAGCCTACTGCTACAGCCTGCATCGCGTTTACCGGCAATCTATCCTGCAGAATCAGCACAATTATCACCAAATGCAACATCAGGACCATCCACAAGTCTCCTCCGAAGATTAAACATCAATTGAGACCAGTGAAAGACAAACTGAACTTCCAAGGTCCGGGAGTGTACCGCATTCCCTGTGAATGTAGGACACCGTATATAGGACAAACCGGAAGGACCATCGCTGCTAGAATAAACGAACATTAACGGAGCATTCGTTTAATGCAACCGGAGAAGTCTGGGATGGCAGAGCATTGTCTTGATAACGACCATAGAGCCCATTTTCGGGAGACAACCATCTTGGCCAAGTGCAACAGTTACTGGGAGCGGGGAATTAAGGAGACTTTTTCCATTTCGCTGAAAAGAGCACGTTTAATCGTGATGCTGGATTTCAGTTCAGCTCCTCTTGGGAACTTCCCTCAAGATGGAAATCCGTCGAATTAAGAAGCAAAGATCTAATCAGCTCGATAATCAAGTTAAGTAGTTACGTTTCTTTGACACAATTTTCTATACTCACGCCATCTCCTGACCTGGCATTTAATTTACTGAAAACAGTCTTTTGTTCAGTAATGCGAATATTGATAGTGTTTTATCTTTGTTTATATTTGTGTTATATCAAATGATTCATTTGTGGCTATAACATTTAATTAATATCCTGATAATGGAAAAGGTGTGCGCTCCCGAAACGTCGTTTTTAATCGTCTTTTCACTCGGCTTGCTTCCCTAGAAGGACTTGAACATATTCCTCGCCAGGAAAGCTTCAGGTCTTATTTTAGTAAGGTACTTCTTTGTATCGTGTTTTCATTACTTTGAGCAGCACTAGTCTCACGGCCCACAGAGAGATGACCACTGATCATGCCCGGGACGAGAATTGATGGTGTGTGGCTTCTGAAACAAGAAAGTGTTTTCCAATAGCAGATAATGCAGCGCCTGAAATGTGAGAGTCCTCTGTCGGAGGAAGTGTGAGAATTGGTTCAGCCTGATAGAATTACGAGTTTGCACTCTGACCTCTGGTATCCGAAGTTGTTGTGGTTAAACGGGACACCGTCGGAGAATGGAAGGCTTGGAAGTGAAGCAGAGGAAAAGAACCAGGTTTGCAGTTTCGTTATAAATTCTGTAGACTGCTTTCAAAATAATTGTGCCATGCTTATAACATTAAGCTTCTTGGAAATTGCAAATATTGAACAGCATTGCTAGCATTTGTTTGAATTGTAAAGCTACTGAAACAACAGTGTATATGCAACACATTCCTGAATTTGTTCATCCTTCCTGGTTCACGCAACACTATATATTGCTGGTATAGTGGCAGTAAGAATAAGACGAGAAAAGTCGCAAAATTTCTAACGAATGTGACATCTTAACTTAAGATTTTAGGATAGAACACAGTATTTCTTCTTAACTAAAGCAAAACAGGACGGGTTACATAGGAAAGTTTGTAAGATGTATGCTAGAATGTGTTATACTATGGTCACATGTTACCCCAATGAGGTGGAAAGACCTTGATCGTAAATACGATGTTCCACAAGGCTCAATTTTGTGACCTGTACTTTTTAACATCTATATTGAAGACCTTCCGTTTCAGTTTGTGTCAACAGCCTTACTTCATATTTATATGCTGATGACATAGCTATTAATTTTTATGATAAAGCTCAAAACACATTAAAATTTAAATTACCTATTGCAACTACAATGAGCCCACCTCGATAGCGTAGATGGTAGCGTGTCTGCCTCACGTTCAAGAGGTCCCGAGTTCGAATCTCGGTCAGGCTGAGTTACCTGCATAAGGTATTTTCCGAAGTATTCCCTTATCCTGAAAGACGAATTTTATTATTATTATTATTATTATTATTATTATTATTATTATTATTATTATTATTATTATTATTATTATTATTATTATTATTATTATTATTATTATTATTATTATTATTATTATTATTATTATTATTATTATTATTATTATTATTATTATTATTATTATTATTATTATTATTATTATTATTATTATTATTATTATTATTATTATTATTATTATTATTATTATTATTATTATTATTATTATTATTATTATTATTATTATTATTATTATTATTATTATTATTATTATTATTATTATTATTATTATTATTATTATTATTATTATTATTATTATTATTATTATTATTATTATTATTATTATTATTATTATTATTATTATTATTATTATTATTATTATTATTATTATTATTATTATTATTATTATTATTATTATTATTATTATTATTATTATTATTATTATTATTATTATTATTATTATTATTATTATTATTATTATTATTATTATTATTATTATAGTAACAACAACGCAACAACAATAACAATAGTATAATAATAATCATCACGATAATATCAATTTTTTTTTAATTTACGTCCTCCAACGTTAAGTCATATCTGACGATGAATGAAATGGATGAAATGATGCTCAAATGAGCCCAGGGTCCATAGAGCTTAGAGTCACCAGACATTCGTCTTTCAGGATAAGGGAAAATCCCGGAAAAACCTTATCCAGGTAACTCACCCTGACCGAGATTCGAACTCGGGACCTCTTGAATGTGAGGCAGACACGCTACCGGTCATCATCATCTTAACAAGTCGGTTTTCTTAACGCCCCTAAAGGATGTCCACGGACGTGCCGAATAATAGGACAGAGCTGTAGTAACGGCTTCTGTGCTAAAAGGGTCAATATTTTCATACCAGACTATGAACTGCGGTTTGCATAGTTAACAATAAATAGGGGCAGCTGACTCGCCTGGTATATGTGCAAATTACATAGATTTTGATAGTCGTGACTTCGTTTTAGCTCATTTAACTCATTATATATAAACAAGGAAATCAACAATGAAGAGTGGATAGGGGAATACAGATTTGTAAGAATAGTTTTTATGTACTCGCATACCAAGCGGGATGGCTGAGGTGGTTTCGTCTGTGGACCGCATTTGGCAGGCCCGGGTTCGATTCCCGTGGCCGACGTACCTGACCCATGGGTTTCCTCGGGGTTTTCCCGGGTCGCTAGGCGAATACTGTGTAGGGTAATTACATCCCCCGAATTTCCTGTCTCCCCATTTCATCTCCATTTTCAGTTCATATCATCTTTCATCTGGTCGTCTCTTTCAGGATAGGAGTGTTGGCGGGAGTATCGGCGGTGCATGGCAGGATGATTTGCTCTAAGGAAAACTATTTACTCCTCCAGCAGGTTGGTTGCCGGTATCTGCTCCTCTACTGGGACCATTTTGGTGCCAGCCATGGCACCTTTGGGACTCGGATCGCCTGCTTGGGACCGTTAGGGCTTGGCTGCTGGGCTCGTTGCCGTCCCGCAGTAGGGGAGTAAGTTCATTGTCCTGGCCTGTCGGGGGAAGTCTCTATATAAGTAAACTGTAGCGACCCTGCCCTCTGTACTGTGACTTTGTGGGTTCGTGAAATGAAAAGTCCAATTGCACCACTCAAAAATGTTCTTTGCGAATTACAATGGGAACACTTGCCGATTACACAAAATTACGAATGCACACAATTACAATTCACCAGTTCGACTGTCACAGGTCCACTGCACGCAGTTTACGTAATCTCCTCCGATGCACGTACACAGTCCGTTCCCTCACTGGGCGCTCCTCATGCTGCTCGCCAAGAAATAAACTGAACTGAACTCTCACACACAGCACAGTGGTGTCGTTGAAGGTGAACCTCCTCCTCAGAGGAGGGGCCTTCGACTTTTTGCCATTTCGGGACATCGTCCCTTACTGGCATGATGATGGTTGTTTAATGATATGACGGTGGGTGGATGGTGGCGGATATTATTTAAGGGTTGATTGGTTTATTTGTTGGAGGAGAAATGTAATGAATATCTGGGGGATTGTATGGGCCTATGGTGGTGCAAGCACTAGTCTGGGTCGCTTGTAGGATTCACCGGGGTCGAGGTCATATTCACCCAGACCGCGGATTAGACTGTTGAAGCTTGAAGGGAGCTTGTTATAAAAATTTTGAGATAGGTTAAGGATGTATTCTGTGATTTTTGGGAAGGAGAGATCTACATGGATATTGTCGTTTGGAATGTACCAGTCGGAAGCGGTTGCTATCCGAAGGTAGCGGTTCTGTAGGACTTGTAGCTTGTAGAGATGAGATTTTGCTGCAACTCCCCAGACTGTGCAAGCATCAGTTAGTGCAGGGCGGAGTATTTGTTTATAAATGAGCAATTTGTTGTGCAGGCTCATTGTAGATTTCCTATTTATCATAGGATATAGTATGGCCATCCTTCTGGACACTTTGTTAGCCACAGTGGTGATGTGCTGTTTCCACGTCAGACGCCAATCCAGGGTTACTCCAAGGTATGTAGCCTCCGAGGACCATTGTACTTCCTCTCCAGCCAGGCGGAGATTGGGTACGTCTTGTAGAGTACGGCGGGTGAATGTGACTGCTTGAGATTTGGTTACATTAATCTTCAAGCGCCAAGTGATGAACCAGGCAGATAGCATATCAGCGTAACGCTGCGCCTTGGTTACGGCATTAACGTGTCGTTTAGATGAAACCGTTAATGCGGTGTCATCAGCGAATAGATAGAGGTTACAGCCTATTAGGGTAGGGAGAGTGTTTATATAGGTGAGGAACAGGAGGGGACCAAGGACACTGCCTTGTGGTACCCCTGCTTGAATACCATAGGGTTGAGAATGGATGACGTCCCTGGCAACGACAAGGGGGGTCGCATCGTCCCTCTATTTATAGGTGGCTAATTACTTCTAGAGAATGGAGGGGAGAAATATTCTGGAGGTTTCACGTTCTTTCAGGCGGCAGGAGGAGGGGGAAACGAAGATTCAGTCACCCCTGTGGTTTTCCCTCCCTCCACTCTGTCACGCCTCCGCAGGCGGTACCGATGCCACACGCCCCCTCCACCGGCCTTCTCCTCGCGTAACCGACCGCAAGTTTGCCGATTGGGTAACAGTACTGTCGAGGCTCCTTGGGTCGGCCGCCCTCTGTGTCCTTGCCCTTATCCTTCCTCTCAGGAGTGTCCCACTTGAGGGCAATAGGAACAATGGTCCCAGCATGGTGGTCTACGCACCGAATTTCCCCTCCCCCCCGTAATAAAATCCTAATCCTATTTACTCACATAATATTCTCTGCACATTCTTACACCAACTGTTCATAAAAGCGCAATTTCTTATGTAAATGAAGATAAATGTTTATTCCATATTTTATCAGAAGTACAGTATTAAAAGAAAACAGAATCCTTACACATTATACTGTAATAGCCTTTGAACCAATAATAGGACACACGTGTAACTTTAATAATAACAACAACAACGGCAACGGCAACAGGAAGAAGAAGAACTCATGGCGCGACAGCCTTTAGAGGGCCAAGGCCTACCAACCCGACTGCCGACCTAACGCCCACTTACGCACGGCAGAGGTGGACGATCATCCAACCGATACGGCGAAGAGATGTGGTCAGCATCTCGGCATCCCCCAGCCGGATTGTTGGTTTCCGTGACCTGGACCGCTTACCTAGCGTAAGCTCCTCACTTTCCTCACGATGCTGAGTGGGCACCGTTCCTGTACCCGGGAACTAAAATCCTCACCATATGGGGGGGATCGAACCCGGGCCGCTTTCCGTGGCCAGGGACCAAGGCATGCTGTCTTAGCCCGCTACACCACGGCGTAGGACACACGTGTAACTTTGGGAGATTACATTTCACTATTTACATCTCAGAAAAAATGTTGGAAGTGTCCTCCACCAGCATCTATAAATCCATTGGTCCCTTTTCTTTGATACGACTGTAGACACTGACGTTTATTTGGGTATCTTAAAGGTACTTGTGGAGCAGCTGGATGATATTGGATTGAGAGAAGGTTATTTCCAGCAAGATGGAGCAATATGTCATACATAGAATGACACCATGGGACTTGTAAGCAGTTTATTGAAATTTGTGGACCCCCAGATGCCCTAACCTAACCCCAGCAGAGTTTTCCTTGTGGAGGTATCTAAAAAGGGAGTGTACAAGAATAGGCCACAAAAGAATCCATTCCAATGAAATAAGTAACATTGGCGAGGATACTCTCTGTAAAACTTCAGAGAATATGGTGAGACGAGTGCAAACATGTATACATGCAGGTGGAGTACACTTCCAACATTTCTTCTTCTTCTTCTT
>CM060957.1:26656956-26778910 GCA_030765055.1 Mantis religiosa
GCTCTTAAAAATCTCATTTCGGCAGCCTGTATCTTGTTTTTGTCTGCTTTTGTTAATGTCCATGTTTCAGACCAAAAACAAAAGCAGGCATAGCCATTACTTTATAAAATTTTATCGGTGTGTCTTTTCTAGTTTTAGTTTTTAGCCTTCTATTTATTATGCCGCATATTTGTTGAAACATTGGTAATTTATTTTTAAAATCATTTCCATATTTATAACTGACATGTTCCCAAATATTTTAATCCCGTAACTTGCTCTAATATATTATCATCAATTACTATTTTGGTTCTAACGGTGTCTTTACCTCGAAACGCCATTGTTCTTGTTTTATTTGTGAAAATTTTGAAATTATAATTCTTACATAACTTCTATAACATATATACTGCTCTTTGCAGCTCGTCTTAAGTTTTACTTATAATTATTTGGTCATCCGCAAATAGCATCGTCTTAAGAATAAAATTTGGTGCAAGATGAATGCCTCCGTTAATCTTAAACATCCACTCTATAATCAGATCATCTATATAAATTATGAAGAAGATAGATGACAAACTGCAACCCTGTCTTACACCTTGACTTGTATGTATCCTTTACTATACATTACATTTTCAATAAGTATGCTGATTGTTGTATCATATATATTGATTTTAGAACTTTGGGTAGCCTCTTCGAGTCATGATTTCCCACAATTTTTTTCCTATTTACTCGATCAAACGCGTTTTCATAATCAATAAAAGCTATATGTGTTTCCAGATTAAATTCTCTTCTTTTTTCTATTATCTGCTTAACTGTAAAGGTAGCATCTGTACAAGATCGCCCTTTTCTAAAACCATTTTGTTTTTCTAAAAGTAGAACATCTGCAATGCTTTGTAACCTTTTACTTAAGATTCTTGCATGTAATTTATATCCTGAGTTTAAAATTTATTCCCTTATTCCCCTATAATTCCCTTATAATTCGAGCATGTGTCCAGGATCTTGGGATTTGGCATCAATTCCAACAACTATTAATTAAATTCAAAAGTCTTTGATTTAGTATCGGTCCACCATAATTCAATAATTCTGCATTTATTGCATATTCTCCTGTGGCTCCAACATTTTATTTTATATGTGCATAGTGTAATGTAATCTCCCAATTGTGCAAACGAGTGCAAACATGTATAGATGCTGGTGGAGGACACTTCCATATTTTCTCAAGGTGTAAATAGTTTAATATAATCTCCCAATTGTGTATTATATTCTCCCAAAGTTTCACGTGTGTCCTATTATTGGTTGAAAAGTTACGGTCTCTTGAAGTGGTTCAGGTTTATATGGATCGCACCAGGGGCGGTTCCTCCATAAGGTTGCAGGTTTGCGCTACACCCACTGATTCTGAATATACAACAGATGCATTTTGCACATTAAAGCTGTACTTATTTGCATTGTTTTATATACAAACATGTTTCAATTATGCTTATCGTCTGTAGCTGCCCATGACCGCAGAAGTCGATATAAACAGTGCTTAGCTGTAGGAGCCGCAGGTTTGCAGCGAAGAGTTAACATAAGATTTCGCCCAAATGTAGGCTCTCTTAGGGGGTTGCGGTAAGGTGAAGAGATGGGAGGGGCTTCTTATACATTGCTTAAATGGAGGTTTATAAACCCAGCTCCTCCTACTCTTAGCAACGGCTATAGCGTGACCTTCAGGGTTAGCTTCTGTGTGCTCTGCTTTTCGAACACAGGGAGAATTTAATTAAATGCATGGAGGTTATTCAGAAGAGAGCTCTGTTAAACAACAACGCCACACTTGTTCAGGCTTCTGGGTTTATGGCCAATTTGAAAGATTATAATTCTGTATTCTGGCTGCCTTTCTTCTACAAGATCATGGCACATGTGGACATTTTGAACAATCAGCTGCAGAAACGAGACTGCAATGCAACGTTTGCCATCGCCCAGCTGAGCGCATTTAAAAGGGAAGTGCAAAAGGTAAGAAATAGCGTGGATATCGAGGAACACGAAGAAACTGCAATTAAGAGGAGAAGAATAGAAGATCATGATGTGAAAAGAAGAGAAGCTCTTGAAGTATGTGACATTCTTAGAGAAGTAAAGGACAGATTTAGCTTCACGGGGCATCTGGTAGCCTCAACTTTGTTTCATCAAGAAAATTTCTAAGACATTTCCAGAGGATTCCCTTAGAGAAAGAATAAGGTTGTATCCTTTTATCATTGGAACAAAAATTCGTAGAGAACTGACTGTAATTTACAGTCAAGAGGAATTTCGTGGAATGTCCGGCGCTTTGTGCTTGATGGACTTCAATAAGCAAAACAACTTATGTACTACATTCAGCGAATATGTCAAACTCCTCCGAGTACTGTTAACTATGCCAATGTCTACCGCTGAAGCAGAATGCTGTTTCTCAACTCTAAAAAAATAAAAACTTTCCTTAGGAACACAATGTCACAGGGCAGATTGTCAGCATTAGCAATGCTTTCAATTGAGAGAGATTTTGTTATGAAGATCAGCGACTTCAACGCAAAAGTTATCGATAGATTCACCAGGTCTAAGGAGATTACAACAGAGAATCTGTATAAATAGGTGAGTCATTACTACTCTGTATTTTATTTTTCATTTGTGCACCACCAAAAATTTAAGCCACCAGCGGCCACTGGATCGCACTATATTACTTTTAAGTATTTTGTATCTATTCAATGCTTTTAAAATTGCACTCTCTTCTCGTATCCAAAATATTAAAAAATTAAAATTAAATACATATCTTATGATATTACATATGAGAAATGTATAACAGTAAAACAAAGTAGTTAACTTCAGAAAAAGGATATTTGACAATATTATGTTTTCTTATTTAGCGGATCTACTATCTAACCAACAGAAGAAGGCAAGACAAAGGAATGTGTAACGTAATGACTTGCTGTCATACGCTCGCCTCCCGAATATAAGATAAAAACTTCAATTAGATTAGTCTCTCAAAGGGCGAAAAGGATTAAACTAAGTCAAGTGCAATAGTCAGAAGTAGTAGCGCATTCCTTAAATCATTTGTTTGTGGACCATAACGACCATTAAAGTTATTTACGAATGATATACAAGCTTCATAAACTAGAGTTTTTTGCCTTCGTTAAGTTGGAGCGCTGGGAGATAAAGCTTCCATGGATTACCTTCCCTGCAATAATTAGAACAAAAATGTTCTCCCTAGCGCAGCATATTCCAGCGAACATAAAAACTAAACTATATGTGTCCCAAACTGTGACGTCGGAAATTCCTCAACTGTTGTAATTATACAAATAAAGTTGGAAACAAATATATGTCGTATCAAAATATAACTATTTTGCTTGTTAACGGCGTTGTTAGTTCCTAGGATCATATGTGTGTCGGGATTGCGTCTCCCAGGAGTTTTTGTATGCTAGTTAATCTACTGATATAGGTTTGGCACGTCTTCTTCTTCACTTCAAGGCATAGGTAATCAATTGCCTGTTCCGCCTTCGAAGTCCTCCAGCCATCGTGTCCTGGGTCTGCCCACCGATCTCCTACCTTTAGGATGATACTGTAATATTTGTTTTGTAAGTCTATTATCTGGCATTCTTTCAACATGTTCCTTCCATTTTTGTTTGAGATCTTTTAACCTATCATTCATACTAAAAATGTCCAGCTCTTCTCTTATATTTTCATTTTTTATTAAGTCCCTCTTCGTGTATCCTTTCACACCTCTCAGGAATTTCATTTCTGAAGCCTGTATTTTACCCTGTTGTTTTTTATTTAACGTCCAAGTCTCACTTCCGTATGTCAGTATAGGTACAGCCATAAATTTGTAGAACTTTAATTTTGTTTCTTTATGCACGTATAAGAGCATCTACATATCATGGAACTGGGTCGGGTTTGAACCCGCGACTTTGGATTCAGCAGCAGAGCATCTATCCAAATGCGCCACCCTAATCTATTCTAAATTCTCTTGATAGAAATTAATTGTTCTTTCACATTGGCCGAGTGTAGGCTGAAGTGTGGAAAGATAGTCAGACTGAAAAGTTCAATGCCATAGCCGGGATATGAACCACGGATCTTCTGGTTGCCGTCCAGCCACTGTAATCCTTGAGCTACTATGGCTAACGTGCCGACATGACATTAAATTCTCCAACTGACTCATGTTTTTCCTGGTAAACCACTAGGAGTTCTCATAAACACATGGCGACTTACAACGTGTAAGTACTTTAAGGCCCGGGCTTTATAGTTCGATCCACTATTAGGTCAATTAATGGTTTACCAGGAAAAACACGAGTCAGTTGGAGAAATTAATGCCATGTCGACACGTTGGCTATAGTAGCTGAAGGGTTAGAGCGGCTGGACGGCAACCAGAAGATCCGTGGTTGAAATCCCGGCTTGTATTTGAATTTTTCAGTCTGACTCTATCTTTGCATACTTTAGCCTTACACACGGCCAACGTGAAAGAACAATTCATTTCCATTAATTGTACTTAATAGTGGTTAACTATAAAGTCCGGGCCTTAAACTACTTACAGCATAGTAAGTCGCCATTAAGGTATTTGTCTCATGTGTGTATGAGAACTCCTAGTGGTTATTGGAAAGAATGCGAGTCAGTTGGAGCATTTAATGTCATGTTGGCACGTTGGCCATAGTAGCCCAAGGGTTAGAGCGGCTGGACGGCAACTAGAAGATCCGTGGTTCAAGTACTGGCGATTGCATTGAATTTTTCAGTCTGACTGTCTTTCAATACGTCTCGATAGAAGCAAAAACACTTGAAAAAACGGGGGTTGTTCCTACCGTTTTTTATAAACGTAATTTACCATAATTATAAATTAAATAAAACAAATAAATCTGATATGTAGAGGCAAGGTTTTGTGGTGACAGTTATTTATAAACTTCGCATTAATAATTTTAATTAGTGCTCCCATCTATATAACCCGTCAAAATAGTACTCGCCGTTTTTCTCTGCAAAATAATTGTTCACGAATTTCCTCTTCATTTGACGAAAATGATACATTGATTCGGAATCGTCTTTTCACGTGGCTTGTTTCCCGAGGAGAACAGAGAAGATTTATATGAAGTTAAAGCACAAAATTTACGTCCTATTTTACTTTTGTGAAATTCCTTATCATTTGTTTGAGTTTTCCAAAACTTATAGGTAGGTTTTGCAAGTAGGTATACATTATTTGATATTTTTTGTCTTTAAAACAAATCAAATATAATTTAAAATCCTTAACATAGCAACCAGATTTTTTAAACGTTCACCCACTCTTTCTGTAAGTTCAAGAAAATTATATGGTAATATTTTGCAAAGATCTATTTCTTTTGATATATGATTTATGAAATTAATAGACGAGTAGCTTTAAAAAAGGAATGTTTGTAATAGCACAGAGAAAATTTTGTGTGTGGAAAACTGGTTTTTTGTGAAAAATAATGTTTCACGTAGAGTGGTTTTAGCCTACGGCATGCTACGACTACGCAAATGTAGTAAATGAACAAACGTTTATAAAGATATGCTGAGGAAGACTGAACAGAGAAATTCCTGTGAATGCAAAAACCAGAAGAAGGGGAACGTATCTTACATTATTTTAGTAATATAGTTGAGCTAATAAGATTTACAGAAGGCAAAAGTTCTTTTTGATGTTGTTTTGACAATTACGAATAGGTTATGTCCCTTCTACAAATGTCCTTTCAGTAAATAACCAATGTATACACAATATTTTGTTGCTCTACCATGTTCTCTGGCACGATTAATGAACACAGTTCTGGATTTAACATCTGGAACCGCAGGTGATAAGATAGGGTTTCAACTGTAGCTTAACGTTAATCCAAACTGTGGCGTGTCTCGCACCCCAAACTTCCGCACTGAAGCCTGAGGGTTGTACCTCAGTAGTGGATGCTTGTGTAGGAAGTGCTTTAGCTTCGGCTGTTGTCAGCTGCCGGTAACAGTTGTTATCTCTGTATCTGAATAAAGTCACATGAAACAACGTATTCTCTAGCCATGTATCAAAGATATCTTACGTGAAAATACTGTCGGTGATAAATGTATAATATAAACAGAAAACAATTAAGAACATATTTAAATGAAACCTAAAAAAAGACAAAGTATATAATAGGATAACTAACACATACAATAGCATTAATGGTGATTCCCTATCTTATGCTCTTTTTCAACATGTCAATTAACAACTGTGCCTTACCGGAAGACTGGAAAACAGCTATTATAGTTCCTATTTATAAAGGAGGTAATAAAACAGAAATAAATAATTATCGGCCAGTTAGTCTAACTTCAGTAGTATGTACATTAATGGAGCATTTAATTGCAGAATATATACGAGAGGAGTTAGAAAATAAAAAGTGGTTTAATGAAGCGCAGCATGGATTTAGACCTGGGTATTCATGCGAAAGTCAAATTACTTCATTATTTCAAGATTTGGCAGATGAGGTAGATGCAGGGGGAAGAACTGATGCAGTGGTAAGTGACTTTTCTAAAGCTTTTGATGTAGTGCCACATAGTATACTTATTTGTAAGTTAGCTAATACAGGAATTGACAAACGCGTAGTATTATGGGATAACCATTTTTTGAAAGGGAGAACGCAAAAAGTTCAAGTAGGTAAAGAGCTGTCCGATAGGGGAACCGTAAGTTCGGGTGTGCCGCAAGGCTCAGTACTAGGACCTTTATTGTTTCTCGTTTTTGTTAATGACATTGCTGTTAATATTAACTGCCAGATAAGGTTGTTTGCAGATAATTGTATCATTTATAATAAAATTCGGAATACAGTGCATGAAACCGCTCTTCAGGATGATTTAAATTAAATCTGTAATTGGGCTGCGGCTAACAAAATGTCAATTAATGCCAAGAAAAGTAAGTCCATTGTTTTTAGTAGAACTAAGGGCAAAATTATTGTTAACTATCACATGGGAGGGGTGCAAATTCCACAGGTGGACAGCTGCAAATACTTGGGAGTGTACCTGGCAAGTAATGCTGGATGGGACGAACAAGTAAATTCCACATCTAGGAATGCGTGGAAGGCATTACATTTCGTAATGAGAATATTGAAAAAGGGGAGCGCTAGGTCAGGGAAATTGCCTACAAGGCCTTAGTGCGGCCGGTTATGGAATATGGAGTAGCATGCTGGGTCCCGTATAGAGCTAACCAAATCAATACATTATAAAAAATACAGTAGAGGGCAATAAAATTCATAAAAAGAGGCAAGTATTTTGGGTCTATAAAAGGAGATGAGGCTAAATGGGAGGAATTAAGAATTAGGCGTAAAAAATATAGGTTGGTAGCATTATTCAAAGCTAATGCTGGTGTAAAGGCATGGGTGGACGTTAGTGTAAGGTTAAATAATCCGGATTATTATGGACGAAACAATCATAGGTATAAAATTAAGGGTAGAAGATACAGAAATGACGTAGGAAAATTTTCTTTTGTTAATAGAACCATTGAAGAATGGAATGAATTACCTGTAGCAGTCTTTCAGGGCTGTCGCTGAAGAAATTTAGAAAAAATCTAGATGGTTTATAGTTTAACTTTTGAATTATAATGGTATATAATATGTAAATAGAGAATTAATTATATATGTTTTAAGTGACTAAAGTAAAATAATATCATGTTTGTATTGTTTATTGCAGTGAATAAATACATACATTAAATAAGATGGAAAACAATTGAAGAGAGGTTAGATATACGAGGCTAGATTATAATAAGTGTTATGAGAAAAATAGAGGATGTACTTTGAATTAGTGAGAAAAGTCGCTATCTTTTGAATCAGTGAGTAGGATGTCTTGAGGCAGTTTTCTTTTCAATCTGGTCCTTTCGAAGTTTCGTCGTCCAATGTCATAGGTTACAGCGCCTGGTACTTCGGATAATCTAACGAAGAATGTCTTTGATATGAATTTGAAGTACAGATGTATGGGAAGAATACCAAGTTCCTGATGGAGCTGATCATTTCTAATGAACCATGGAGCCTTTGTAATACTGCGGAGAAGTTTGTTTTGTATAACCTGAAGTCGATGAATGTGGGTTTTGGTGACTGCAACCCATACAGGAGCAGCGTAAGAAATGATGGAGCGTATAAGAGACTTGTAGATCAATATTGAGCACTCCTGACCAAGCTGTAGCAATGGAACAGTTTTTTTTAATTCTAGAAATGTGAGATATATGAAAATTCCAGGTTAATGTAGTGTCAAGCATTACGCCTAAATATTTGACTGGTGTTTCTGGAGGCTTCCATGTTACTTGTATTCCTTGCAGATCCAGTGGGGGTGGATTTTTAATAAGATTAAAGGAGAATATTTTCTTTTCTGTTTTATTAGTATTTAATACTGCTTGCCACATTTTGAACCACTTAGACATATTTCATGATATTTGTAGCGTGTTGAATGCAGTAATTAAGTCTGGATGCGAATACAAAATAAAGCCCGCCTCGGTAGGGTGGTAGTAGCATGTCTGTCTCACGCTCAAGAGGTCCAGAGTTCAAATCTCATTCAGGGCGAGTAACCTGGATAAGGATTTTTCCGGGGTTTTCCCTTATCCTGATAGACGAATGTCCGGTAACTCTAAGCTCCATGGACCCAGACGCATTGAGCATCATTTCACCCACTTCATTCAACGTCCGATATGACTAAATGTTGGAGGAGGTTAATTAAAAAAAAGAGTAGAAAAACGGTGTCATCGGCATACATAACTGTGGATATGGACGTGAGAATTGAACAGCGTATTTCTACGGAAGCAAAGAACATTTATAATTTCGGCAAATTGGACTTTTAATTCTACGATCCCATAAAGTCAGAAATGGTGTCAGAAGTGGGATATTATCACCATGGAGGCTACATTGGAAAATATTTTA
The DNA here is from genome assembly GCA_030765055.1 of Mantis religiosa. NCBI lineage: Eukaryota > Metazoa > Arthropoda > Insecta > Mantodea > Mantidae > Mantis > Mantis religiosa. The sequence goes on from CM060957.1 coordinate 26,665,776, forward strand.
CAGAAATGAAATCGGCGAATGACACCTTCGCTGCGATGACGGAAGTAGTGTCGCGAGCCAGTATCTACGATCGCGCAGCATGTTTACACAAATGTACTGATAGCCGGAAAGTGTGGAAGTAAAGAGGTTACATAAGCAGTTAAACATAGCGCTTGAGATAAAGGACTTGCCGGCATAGATTGAGTTACGCCTCTGGAAGGTGATAGAACTTTCAATGTCTTGTTTATTCCAGAAATATCTTGTGATTGTTACAGAACAGTCTCGAACTTATCAATGAGGTTTGAAGCAGAAACCTCAGGTTCCAAGAGGGAAAAGATAACTAGAAATTAATACAACAGTAGAGATCATATATAAGCATAATGGGAATAAAAAGGGAATAAATGATATAAGAAATAAAGTTGAAAAGAATATTCGAAATGCAATATAGTGTAAATGAAGGAAAAACTGGACAGGAGTTGCTTCTGAACACAGACACGAGGCAGGAAATAATAACAATGGAACAATAAACCCTCGAAGGTTACCCCGACATTGAGACGCCAGCAAGGTATGCGAAGCTTAAGGGAAACGCAGTCAAGCATGACAGAATACCGTTATGACGCTGAGAGGTCATACAACCCAAAGGGGTGGGAATGTTACTGATGCATAGGAAAAACAGACGAAAGTGACCAATAAGAGAAAATTAAAGAAATAAACCCTGCCAATAAAATGTAGAGTAAACCACGTGATAGGCGTAAAATAGTATAGGAATAGGAAATGGGCGGTGATAGGCGAGAAAAGCGAGAATAGGCATGCGTCCCTTTCAGCTGCCAAAGTGCGGGCGCTGCGGACCCCTAACACTCGTGGTACCTCTGAAGTTACTAGAGGAGTTCGGGCCGAACATTCGAACCCTCCCTCTGGTAGTTGTTCGGATTGGGTTGGACTCGAGGGGGCAGTGTGTTCCCGCCACCCACGGGAAATTGGGTACCTCCGGCCAGAACTTGGCCGCTCGGAGGGGGTAGAGCGTTGCATCATTAGTTCCGGGTGCTAGCCTGCAGAGCTAGTAGTTGGTGTGCTAGACCACCGGTGGCCCTACCAAGGTTCTTTGGTAGCTGGTTCATTAAGGACCGGCGCGTAAGTGGCGTATCCACTTCCGTCCCGTTTGCCGTGTGCAGGCGGGTGGTCAGTTTATAAAATAGGTACAGTCCTATGGTAAATATACCCGAGAGGCCCGGATTCTGGTCCTACGTGTCCAGGACTAATGGGAGTAGATCCTCGCATTTAATTAAATTCAAATTGACTTTTATGAACTGTTTCAAGGTAATTTGATATTAAAGTATACTATGTGTCGTGTAAAATACACGTAATTATAATGATCCTTTACATTTCTGAATCATATTAATCAAGTTGATAGTAGTGAAAATAGCTGATACTGAATGTTTTAAATGTTAGGAGTGACGTTGAATAACAATGGAAAGTGGGGAGCACATAGGAGAAAAATGGAAGCAAATGGAACGGCGGCAATGAATGGAATAAGAATATGCAAGTATAAACTAGAAATGACAACCAAATGATTAGAAAGATTGTACGAAGCACTAGTTGAATCCAAAATGCAGTGGTGATCTAATCTCTGTTTCATATATCCTTGCCCCGCTGACATGTATCACTCCACGTGCGACTACCTTTCGCCTCACCCTAATTCACTAATGCTTTCGTGCCGTAGGCCATAGGCGGTGCCTTCCCGTCACATTTGAACTTGCAGTAAACGTCACAATAATTGCCAGGAACATAGATAAAATACAAATAAGAATATTGTGACTTTGTGGGTTCGTGAAATGAAAAGTCCAATTACACCACTCAAAAATGTTCTTTATTTCCACCGACTTACAGTTTAACACTTGCCAATTACACAAAATTACGTAATGCACACAATTACAATTCACCAGTTCGTCCGTTACAACTTCACTTGTACTCGCGATTACATAAACTCCGATACACATACACAGTTCGTACAGTCTTCCGTTGCACAATCTTTTCGTTCATTAACACGTCACTGACTAACTCTTACACCAAGAACTGCGACTGTCTCCTCGCTCACACTCACTAACCAAATGACCAACTGACTGACTGCGTCTGTCTGCAACCCCCCTTTATATAGGAATATCGCCGCCTTCCAGTGTCCGCGTGAATGTTCCAGTAAAAGAATGATCGAGAACCAGGTGTAAGAGAAACAGACGGCACAGTCATGTTTTTCTCCCGACCACTGCCTGTCACCACTATAAGACAAACGAGGGGGAGGTATGGCTAACACGGTCCTCCCCTGTCTCCCGCTCCCAGCTGCTTCCACAGGGTGTTCCAGCGCTCGCGCGACACTGCTCCCTCCTCAAAGCTGTTCACCCCAAACAGCACCATCGTAGCGTGCGAGGCGGTCCAGGTGTACCACCAGCATCCGCTCGGAGTCTCAGCCAGAAGTAGCGCTGCCGTAGTTTGTGAATCGTTCGGTTCGCTCCCAGGTGTCCTCCTGAAGTACCGGCGTGCTCTTCCTCCAAGACTTCCGGGACCTTGCTCCGGGGAAGTACCAACTGTTCTCTCTGCGCCTTCCCATCGGGTGACTCCCATACCCGGAACAGCACGCCCTCTCTGGTCTTCAACGAGTCCCATTGGGCCCAGTACGACTTGTAGGTGGCGCTCCTCGGTGCGTTGTCCTCCCAGGTTGGTCTCGTCCCTGCGTCCACTTCCCTCAAGAGTGGCCCCAAGTCTGCGTCCGCCAGCTGCTCCCTCCTCAGGCCTGCGCTATCCCAGCCTTCAGCAGGCACTGCCACAACTACTCGGACTGCTGCGACACGCTCCTTCTCTTCCATTCTTGTGCGCTCATGGCCGTCCTGGATCTGCGATAGGACACCTCCAATGTAATGGTCGCTAGCGTCGGTGTCCACAATGAAGGCGCCACCCGGTTGTGGGAAACCCAAAATTGGAGCACTGCACAGGGTCCCCTTCGGGTGCTGGAAAGCGTCTTCGGCGTCTTCCGTCCACACATAAGGCCGGTTTTCCTCCGTCAGGCGGGTGAGGGGTTTTGCGATGTTGTCGGCCTTTTCCTCTAAATCATTAAGGCGGTCGTCTACTTGACCCTTCCGCTTGCCCAGGTTCGTGACGTCATCCCTCACGCCGGCCAACCGTTCCTCAAACTTTGCGGCGAGAGCCTCGTTCGTCGCCTTCATTTCTTCCGTCTTCTCCGTGAGGTTATCGTTAGCCGTCTTCATTTCTTCCAGCTTTGCGGCCAGGTTGTTTTTTGCCGCTTCTATTTTCGTTTTTAATTCGGCCTTCATTTCTTCCATCTTCCGGGTGATGTTGTCCTTGGCCGTCTTCATTTGTTTCAACTCGGCGGTGAGGTTGTTATTTGTGGTCTCCAGCTTCGCGGCCAGGCTGTTATTTGCCGCTTCTGTTTTTGCAGCAAGGTTTTCATTTGCCGTCTTCATTTCTTTCAGTTCCGCTAAAATCTTTTCTAATGCTGCCTCCATTGTGTTATGTCGCACTCCTGACACCAATTGTGACTTTGTGGGTTCGTGAAATGAAAAGTCCAATTACACCACTCAAAATGTTCTTTATTTCCACTGACTTACAGTTTAACACTTGCCGATTACACAAAATTACGTAATGCACACAATTACAATTTACCAGTTCGTCCGTTTCAACTTCACTTGTACTCGCGATTACATAAACTCCGATACACATACACAGTTCGTACAGTCTTCCGTTGCACAATCTTTTCGTTCATTAACACGTCACTGACTAACTCTTACACCAAGAACTGCGACTGTCTCCTCGCTCACACTCACTAACCAACTGACCAACTGACTGACTGCGTCTGTCTGCAACCCCCCGTTATATAGGAATATCGCCGCCTTCCAGTGTCCGCGTGAATGTTCCAGTAAAAGAATGATCGAGAACCAGGTGTAAGAGAAACAGACGGCACAGTCTTGTTTTTCTCCCGACCACTGCCTGTCACCACTATAAGACAAACGAGGGGGAAGTGTGGCTAACACGGTCCTCCTCTGTCTCCCGCTCCCAGCTGCTTCCACAGGGTGTTCCAGCGCTCGCGCGACAATATGAAGTCATGCAAAAATAATGAAGTTTATAATGAAACTATGCAAGCTGAAACTAAATGAATGAGTAATGAAACTGAAACAAGTTTATAATGAAAGGCCTTTGGCTTTTTCCACTGGGATTTTTTAAAGCCAGCACACATACCTTGCAAAAATACTTGTGTTTCAATCTTAAAAGTCGTGTCTATTTTGCGATTTGTATCCTGGTATTGTCTGATTGTCCTTAAATAACATCTTTGACACCAACAATTACACCTCTGGAGTGCTAAGTTTTCCTGTTGTCTCAATTTCAAGGCGCGGTGTTCCTACGCATCTAACACTCACACCTGTAAGTTCAGAGCATCAGCTGTTGGACTTCTCTCACTGACAAAGACGGATTCTTCTCTGTGAGTGTATTAAACACATGCACCACAATTATTCTTTCGCCGCTTTGTAAAGGTTTTCCCTTGCGATGCTTCAGCGGAAAGCTGGCGCTAGACTCTGCCATTGTATGTATAATAAATAGACGCGCAATAAACGATCAATAAAATAATTAGTTAGTTAGTTACTAACACTCCCCACATGGCAACCTTGGCCTTCGGGGTAACCTCACCCCACCAAGCGATGACCGGACCCATTTCTCAGGTGGAGGCACCCAGAGGGCGGTGTCCATTACCTCCGATGATAGGGTGATAATGAAGATGGCGGTGAGGTGAGAGGACCTACAGTTTTTACCGTGGACTCCGAACCACGTTGGGCATAGGGGATACTTCACGTGTGCTAGACAGAGGTGAAGGCGTGGATAGGGCCGACTTAAAATCGCCAACCCCAGAGCCGGGAATCGAACTCGGGACCCTTAGAACGGGAGCCGCGAACGAAACCACCGCGCTACCCCGGCGCCCCTCAATAAAATAATTTAGCTCTCGCACTCGGCACAACGCACCTTCGAATGGAAATATGTGACTAATCCAGTTCAAAACAAGGTCAGTGATAAAAGTCATATAAAAGTATGTCATCACCACTACTAAATCATGTGCTATCGTATCATGTGCTTGAGAGCAAAGGCACCTCCTCTTTACTTCGTTCAAGAATTAACATGCATTTCAGATAAATCAACTCTCTTGCGTAAAATATTTAATTAAAACAGTTACGAAAATATAAATTTGACAATTCTCTTCCAACATATAAAGATATATCACCATGTTAAATAACGAACTAATTTTTACCGCACAACAGTCTGTACTGCAATAGCAGCCAAAGAGAGGTGATAAGATCACGTGATCGTTCAGAGTCACGGGGCAAGCTTATGTGAAACAAGGATTAGGAGGACAGCGCTTTGATAATGATTCAAGTGGAGAAAAAATCTTGCACAACTGGCTCCGCACTCGTCCTACTTCTTTCTATAAGGATGACATCATAAACTTGCCAATCCAATGGAGAAAATATGTATCGAAGGCAGGGCCGTATGCAGAAAAGTAATCTGTATATTGTTGCGTGTATACAGACCTGTAAAATAACAAAACACAGAGAGAAATTTTGGAAATTAAGTGATGCAAAAGTTAAGGAAGGCATTTTTGTCGGACCACAAATAAGAGAACTTGTAAAGGACCCTGCATTTGACCAAATTTTGGAGGGGAAAGAAAAGGAAGCTTAGGAAGCCTTCAACGGTGTTGTTAATGAATTTTTAGGCAACAAAAGAGATGACAACTACAAGCATTTGGTGACAGCGCTCCTGCAAAAATACCGTAACCTTGGATGCAACATGTCCCTTAAGATCCATTTTCTCCACTCCCACCTAGACTTTCTCCCTCCTAGTTGTGGAGCTGTTAGTGATAAACATGGGGAGAGATTCCATCAGGACATTTCTGTTATGGAACAAAGATATCAGGGCCGTTGGAATGAAGTAATGCTTGGCTTTTATTTAGGGATTCTGCGGAACTACATCACAAGAGGCAAGCTAAAAGACGACGAAGTCAATAGGCCACCGCATGATTCTCATCGGACATGACTCTGCGAAGTACTTTTCCAGCAATTTAGAACTCTTAGCGGTCTTCACAACTTTCATTGTTGTTAGCATGTATGTAATTAAAATGTGTCCTTTTCTGTCAGTCTGTTAATATTTAATACTTCCACCTTGTGTATATGATAGAACCTAGAGCTAATAAAATTTTTTCATTGTCATATTTGTTTTTCTAAAACCAAAATTAGTAGGAATTGCTTTACGAAGTGCTCGAAACATTCAGAAATTATGTTTTGTTGTCCAGTGTTTTCTTCCAATGCGTTTACTTTTGTCTATTTACTTTCGAACCCTGCTATTTGAAGATATTTTATTGTGTAATCTTTTGGAATATCCTTCTCTATTTTTTTCCAAACACATTGGGAGAAAACGTACATTTATCTTAAGGTTTCCCAGGATTATTATATGGTTATTGCTGTGAACGGAAAGATGTTGTCTATTGCGTATTTTGGCGTCTGTTTCCTATGCTAATGCGGTGAACATAATTCAACTCTTGATGTGAGAACTGCGGGTACGACCTACATAGATAAGCCCCTTATGGCCTCTGCATCCTGATATTTCGTCTCCTATCCTACAAACAAAGGAATGAACAAAATCCACTGTAGGGGATGCAAAACCTTATGTTGCTATAACAACGAGAAGTACTTGTCCAGAGTTAAAACTCCGGAGAATAGCTGTGAACGCTGTAGAGTGAAAAATCTCTAATGCAAAGGAAACATACATCTCCTAACTAGTATGTTTCCGATTAATTTCTCTAGCAATTTTACACAGTAGATAAAGACACAACTGTATTTCAATAAGAAAGTGACATATAGAAATTTTATCAGAAATTTATGCTTTGGGGTACCCGATACAACTTGAACAGTTTCATGTATGTAGATAGTGTTTGCAAAGAGGAGGGCTGATCAACAAAGATTGAGACTGACTTCTGTTCACAGATGTTTATTATTGAACTTCAGTGTTTATATGATCTTTTTCAGACTAGTACCCTCTGAAGCAAATATAATGGGCGAGCAAAGAGTTCCACTTGGGGCGACGGTTTGAAGCAAATGGTGTTTAGCTCAGGGTAAAGCAATGAGGTTAATCTTAGGATATGTGTGGATATGTGTGAGAAGGATAGTTTAATGACACTGGAATGCCCGTTTCAAACTGGTTTAATGACAGAAGAAGTGGACCGTCCTAATCGGCTCCCAGCCACGGACTGCCCTCCACAGATGCGCGTGGGTGTATCGCTTTCACTTTCTTGAAGCCCCTCATTCAAACAAAGATTCCCTTTGTGGCTATTTTGTCATGCCATTATGAATGATCCGAAGAACACCCGATACAAAGTCAAGTGCTTCCCTTTAGAAATCTGCTAAGGACACTGTTTCTTACCTTTCTTTTGTTAAAACAACTTATTCACCCAAACTGCTATTCGACTCAAATGCACCTGCACGTGTTGTAACAAAGAATCAACATTACTTTGAAATCCATCATGATTCTTTACTTATTGCAATCCTTTAATTTCGGTATCACCTCATAATTCAATGCACTTTTTATTGTGTCTCTAATAGTCCTTGAACATGTGCTGCAGACCATTCTTTGTCAGGTCCTTAAGAATCGCCTCACTTTTCATGAGCACTGCCTCAGAGTTCTCAAATCGAGTGCCCCAAAGCTTCGGCTTTATGATTGGAATAAGAAAAAGTCAAAGAGTGCAAGATCGGGGCTGTAAGGTGGATGTGGTACGCAGGTAATGTTGAATCTAGCTAGAAACTGTATGACTTGATTTGCGACTTGAGGCCGTGCATTGTCATGATGAAGTTGCTACCCAGTCCGAGATGGCTCTGGTCGTTACTTTGTAATGTGCTTCCTCAGTGTAACCAACACTGGCGTGTAGTATGCTGCTGTATCTGTAGTGTGAGGTAAATCATTCCATTACAGTAAAAAAATGTGATCACCATCACTTTCCCTGCAGATTGAACAATTTTTTGCCTCCTTTGGTGTGGGAGAACCTGACGATTTCTAAAATGTGCTGGCTTCTTTTCCTTCAGAATCATAATGATACACCAGGAGTCATCACCGGTGATAAGCTTAGGGGTATTTGATTTGACAACTCTGAAGCAGTGTTTAAGAAAAGTGAGGCGATTCTCAAGGACGTGAGAAAGAACGGTCTGCAGCACGTGTTCAAGGACTGGTAGAGACGCTATAAAAAGTGTATTGAAGGAGGGGAAAACTCTGAAAAATATCATGTAAACATTGAACTGCATTAATAAACATCTGTGAAAAAAATCAGTCTTTTTGTTGTTAAATTGGGTGAAATGATGCTCAAATGAGTCCAGGATCCAAGGAGTTTAGAGTTACCCGACATTATTCTTAAAGGATAAGGGGAAACCCTGGGAAAAACCTTATCTCTGACCGAGATTCGAACTTGGGACCTCTTGAACGTGAGGCAGACATGCTACCATCTACACTACCGAGACGGGCATCTCAGTGTTTGTTGATATGTCCTCGGAGAAACGAATATTTGTATACTAGGTGAGTCAGCTGCCCCTTATTCTCGAGTTTTATACAATCCGCATTTTATACTCCAACATGAAAACATCGACCCCATTACTAGGTTCTACCCGCGTATTTAACGTGGATATTAAACACCCAATGAAATTAGTACTAATATAGATGTTATCACATCGCCTGTAGTATATTCGTAATTAGACAGTTGACGTTCGCACGTCTGCAAATGTTCACTGGAACAAGTGAATACTATGTGTTAGCTGGATAGCTCAGTTGAAACAAACGCAAAACTACTGTCCTCTGCCAACTGTGACGGTGTTTCGAAACCCCTGCATAGATACACTAATTATATTTTACAATTTAATATTCTCAATTTTGAAGTATTATTCTGAAAATTGCTGTTATTTTTAGTTTTAATTATTTTATGTATATTTTATGGTATTCTTTGATGTTTCTTTATTGGTGATTTACAAGTAGGTGGTTTAAACACACCTATAGGTAGGTGCAACTGAACTAAGGATCATTTATACACATTTGAATACAGAACATAAGCAAATTACTGTATCACAGTTTAACATGGAAGTTAAACACAATTTGCACACATAGAATAATTGTGCTTTTAAGAATGTCGTTTCAAATTCATATGTTTTGTGGCGCTGGAATGACACTCTTTCTATTCCAGGAACACGACTCCTCTAACAAAGCAAGTGCTCGAACTGATAACCTTCTTGGGTAATGCATGCCTTCAGGGACTTAATAGTTAAATAATTGTGAATTCGGTTTCCACGTTTTGATGGACATAAAAAAGATAATCACAATGCTGGGAGTCGAACCTGTGTTACTGCGGTTTAGGACACAAGAGAGGTTATAATCCCATTGAGTTATTTCAAGACGCCTGAAGGTACGTTCTGGGTTCAGTAGTATGCCTATATGCCTGGCGCCATACATTTGGCACCTCGCGAGTTCTCGTGCTTGATTTAGCCTTAGAAGACACTTTTAATCATTGGGTCGGCGATTTGATATTATCACTTAAATGGGAAAAGCTCTTATGCACGTTAATTGAGATGCACGGGATGTAGTTTACGCAAAAATATAAATAAACTGTTGGACAGGTAGAGCCACACTGAAAAATCCAATGCCACAAACGGGATTTGAACCACTGATCTTCTGGTTGCCGTCCAGCCACTCTAACCCTTGAGCTACTATGGCCAACGTGCCGACATGACATTAAATTCTCCAACTGGCTGGTGTTTTTCCCGGTAAACCACTTGGAGTTATCATATACACATGAGACAACTACCTTAGTGGCAACTTAGAACGTGTAAGTACTTTAAGGCCCGGGCTTTATAGTTAATCGCTATTACGTCAATTAATGGAAATCAATTGTTCTTTCTCACTGGCCGTGTGCAGGCTAAATTGTGGAAGCGTAGATTCAGACTGAAAACCTCAATGCCATAACCGGGATATAAACTACGGATCTTCAGGTTTCCGTCCATATGCTCTAACCATTGAGCTACTATGGCCAACGTGCCGACATGACATTAATTTCTCCAACTGACTCGTGTTTTTCCCGATAAACGACTTAGGAGTTCTCATAAACACATGAGACAGCTACCTTAATGGCGACTTAGAACGTGTAAGTACTTTTAGGCCCGGGCTTTATAGTTAACCACTATTAGGTCAATTAAAGGAAATCAATTGTTCTTTCACACTGGCCGTGTATTGGCTAAAGTATGCAACCAGGAGATCCGTGGTTCAAATCCCGGCCATGGCATTGAAATTTTTATGTTGGCTCCATCCATAAAAAATCTTAGCCTATCTACGGCTAGTGTGGATAAATTATTAATTTCCATCAACTAACTAAAATCATTCTTTGATATTCATGGAATGGTTTATCAGCATGTTGTACCTGCACACACATTAGTAACTGGACAATACTACAGGGGTGTCCTGAAAACATTGCAAGTTCATATCAGACACAAAGTACCACATATCCGTAAAGCAGGCTGGATGCTGCACCACGATAATGCGCGGCTGCATATTGCTAATGTTGTTGCTGAATATGTTGCAAAAATCAACTTAAAGTGCATTCCTCGCCCTCCCTATAGTCCGGATTTAGCCCCATGTGACTTTTTTCTATTCCTTAACTTGAAGAAACGCCTTCGTGGGAGGCATTATCCATCATCAGAAGCAGTGGTGAAGGCTGCGGAGACGATTTTGAAGGATCTCTCAAAAAATGGTTTCCAGCATGTCTTTGAAGACTGGCAGAAACGCTGTGACGAGTGCATCGCATTCAGGGAAGACTATTTTGAGAAGGACCATCAAAATTATGAGGATGAGTAAAGGTACGTTGTCAAAAAAGATTCTGATCATTATTTATTGAACAGCCCTCATATTTTTTCATTACAGTACCAAAACAGCAGTATTCAATTTACTGATTCTGCATAAGTGAAATGAAAAATTAATACGCTTAAGCGATTTACTTTTCAGGTACTTTGGTTGAAACTGTGCATACATTAACATGAATTTCTTCATAATAAGCAAATTTCACCGTATATTCTATTAGGTTGTGTTTGAAACTGGGTTTATCCACGTATTAAGAACAATACTTTATGCTCAAACTAGGCGCTTACAGTTACAAATTGATTTGGTGGTAAAATAAGTGAATGATAACATACACTAAAATCATCATTAAAATGTAAATGATTATGTAAATGAATTATTATTTTATTACTTCTCTCATTAAAATAAGTTCACACGCTATGGTCACTGTTTTAGAAGTGATATTGCATTCCTAAAATTAAAATGCCAATCCCTTTATAGTTACAGTATTCCACAGTATAATGAATTTGCTGCGATAAAAGAATTCGCATTTGTTATAACTATATTTTAAGTCTTTTGCATTTACTGCAAAGTTGTACACATACATAACGTTAGTTTTAAAAATTAACGAGGACTGCAAACAGTTGAATTGCTATTGTCTGCAAATTTATAGGTATTTCAACTGTTCATTTATTCAGCTTAAAGAATTTCCACTTTTCACAAATACAGTTTTTGGTATATATGATTCACAAAGGACTGGAAAAGCATACCAACACATTCATAGGATAATATAAGACCTGAAGTTTTCCTGGTGACGAACATGTTCACGTTCTTCTTGGGAAGCAAGCCAGGTGAAAAGAGGATTAGATATCAACGTACATCTCTCCCATCATCAGGGTAGTTTAATAAATGCTATAACCCTGGGCAACAATGAAAATGTTTCGGGCTTAAAAATAGGGAATTTACATGTATTTCCATCTGCTTAATTCAAAAAGCACCATAAAAATGATTGATCAGCTCTTGTTTTGAAGATAAAGTGACATTTCATTGTTTTAGACTGAAGATTTTAAATTTGGGGGAATTTTTTGTGGGAGTTGGCAAACCTGTGAAATAACAAAACACAATCAGAGATAAATTTTTGGAAATTAAGTGATGCAAAATATAAGGAAGGCATTTTTGTCGGAACACAAATAACAGAACTTGTAAATGATCCTCCATTTGACAAAGTTTTGGAGGGGAAAGAAAAGGAAGCTTGGAAAGCCTTCAAGGGTGTTGCTCATGGATTTTTAGGCAACAAAAGAGATGACAACTACAAGCATTTGATGACAGTGCTCCTGCAAAAATACCGTAACCTTGGATGCAACATGTCCCTTAAGATCCATTTTCTCCACTCCCACCTAGACTTTTTCCCTCCTAGTTGTGGAGCTGTTAGTGATGAACATGGGGAGAGATTCCATCAGGACATTTCTGTTATGGAACAAAGATATCAGGGCCGTTGGAATGAAGTAATGCTTGGTCTTTGTATAGGGATTCTGTGGAACTCCATCACAAGAGGAAAGCTAAAACACGCTGAAGTCATGATTCTCTTCAGACACGACTATCTGCGAAGTATTTTTCCAACAATTTAGAACTCTTAGCATGTAATTAATTACCAGTTAAAAAAATCATCTCACTTTCATTGTTGTTAGCATGTATGTAATGTATCCTTTTCTCTCAATCCGTTAATATGTAATACTTCCACCTTGTGTATATCATAGAAACTAGAGCTAATAAATTTGTTTCATTGTCATATTTGGTTCTCTCAACCCAAAATTAGTAGGAATTGCCTCATGAAGAACTTGAAACGTTCAAAAATTATCTTCTTGTTGCCCAATGTAACCAGAAATAAATTATTGGATATAAAATAAAGATAAAAAATGCCAAAACACTATAAATATTCGTATTACTGAAAAAAAATTATTTTCTGTAAATTAAATGTCCAATGTCCAACTCGAACCTATGTCATTGGGTTTTAGCGCACAGAAGACCACATAATCCCATTGAGCCATTTCGAGACTTGCTTGAAAGCACGTTCTGGGTTCAGTAGTACGTCTTGTATGCCTGGCGCTATATCTTTGCCACCTCGCGAGTTATCGTGCTTGATTTACTCTTTTAAGACACTTTTATTCATTTGTTGGGTGTTTTAATATTATTACATAAATGGCAAAAGATCTTTTGCACGTTAATTGAGACGCACAAGACATAGTTTAAGCAAAAATGTAAAAAACCGTTATTTTATAATATATCCGTTTTGTCTGTACGCGTCCGTGATGTATGAGGCGTGTCTATAATTTTTTCCTAATTTTTGGCGGCCAACCCCTGCTCAAATGACAAAAATCCGTTTTCTTTTTTAAATTTACGTCCTCCAGCGTTAAGGGGGCACGTATGCAAATAATCAGAGTCTTAAATAAATAGCCAGAACATCCAAAGTTTTCAAGTTATAGAAGTGAAACTTAGTACACTCATTTAAGATAATACAGTTAATATGCACAATTTTTAAATAATTTTTAATTGTTTATAACTAATGCTACGTATTTTTTCTCTATGCAGAGATATTTATAAACATAGGCCCATTTTTTTTTTTCAAAATTCACATATGCTATCTTTCTGAAATTTGGTATGATATTTTAAAACACACTAAAAATTAATTTCTTGGATTTAGATTTCTTATTGAAGCTGTATAGAATTTAAACAAAAATGTTAATCATATGCATCCCTTAAAATTAAAATAGTTTCATATATTTTGTATCATCACATTCTATCTGGAGCTTAATCGTAAATTCTAGAACAACCAAAACGTTCATTGTGGCATAAGAAAGCTGTGTGCTGAATTGCGTCACTGTAGATGAAGTAGTTTGAGAGAAAAGGGTTGAAGTTGTAGAAAATGTAAGTTAGGGGAAAGACAATTAAAATACAAGTATTATTCGGTTTTCCTTTTAATTTTAAGTCAGAACTTCCCATATCCATAGTCTGTATCCTCATTCTGGTCTTCTTCGGCCTTTCTTTTTAAATTCCTCTTCTGTCTTGCTTCTTTCTGCATTAATTTCATTACTCTTTCTGCACCAGCGATGCGAATGTTGTCGATACTCTGCAAAGTTGTTTCCATAAGCACACCAGGTTGATACCCTGATGCATAACTTTCTTTCTGCCAACATTCCCATCATTAAACACTATTGCAGCATCAAATGTAGCAATTTTCACCACTATGGAAGACACAAATGATGTTTTGGGACATCTTTTCCATATCAAGCTCTTGAGGCTTTCATTTGGTTTTTGTGTCTCTCCATAGAGACATTTTTTTAGCAAGTCTGTGTGTGCTAAGAACTGGTAGGTGCGCTTTATAGATTCCAAGATAGCTGATGGAAGACTATGTGTTGCTACTATGCTACTATGCAACACTAGGGCATTTAATTTTTTAAAGGTACATACAAACCACGCACAGTCATAGTATTTTGGTGTTTGATAGCTAACACTATATACTATTTTACAAAACAATAAAAGAAATTAGATTTTTTGAACATTTTCTCGTACCCCCCCCCCCTTAAAGTCATATCGGACGATGAATGAAATGGTTGAAATGATTCTAAAATGAGTCCGGGGTCCATGGAGCTTAGAGTTACCCGAGGCAGACAGGCTACCATCTCCACTACCGAGGCTGGCATATTTTCTTCTTAACTAACGTTATTAGTGTACTCATATGATAGGTATATTTTACCGAGGCGTTTGCTGAATTACTTTGTCATGTATGCTCTAATAAAAAGTGTAAAATCGTCTGAAAACCGGAATTCGCTCTCAGTAAAGGAGTTGTATGATTTTGAGGTGTACTTTAGCGAGAAGTACGTTTTGTCCTTTAAGCCGCTATTTCTCTGAATTTTGCGCATTGCTCTTTTTAAGAACATCGAGCAATACAGTTTAATAAGCGCAAAACTTGACCAGGGCTCACATGTAGTTTAATGTGTGGCCTACCTTCCAAAATATTAAGGCACGGCTGACTCACCTGGTGTTTGAAAGGTAGAATCAGACTGAAACATTCAGTGCCATAGCCGGGATTTGAACCACGGATCTTCTGGTCTAGCCGTTCTAACCAATTGAGCTGCTATGGTCAACGTGCCGACATGGCATTAAATTCTCCTACTAATTCTGTTTTTCCCGGTAAGTCATGTCGGCACGTTGGCTATAGTAGCTTAGTTGGTTAGAGCGGCTGGCTGGAGACCACAAGATCCGTGCTTCAAATCCCGGCTATGGTACTGAATTTTTTCAGTTTGACTCTACCTTTCCATGCTTTAGCCTACACACGGCCAGTGTGAAAGAACAGTTAATTTTCACCTGGTATAGCAGTTTCTATTACTATACAAATTCGTGCATACCCTTTCCTTAGGACTACCCATCCAAAGATATCTAATCCTCCTCCAGGAATGGTGCACGCTTTGGCGATTGTCCATTAATACGGAGAAAAGCCAAGCGATATTGTTCACCAAGCGCCGCTTTCCCGCCAACTTCCCCCAATTTACCTACTTCGGGCAAGGGATCAGATGGGAGAATTCAATCAAGTACTTGGGAGTGAAGCTGGACAAGGGCCTAACTTTTCGGGAGCACATCCAGGAGCAAGCTCATCGGTCGTGTGGTGCCGTGGCATCACTATACCCTGTGCTTCGGTCTGCGATGTCTGCTCCCCTAAACTTGCGCCTCTTTATGGCTCTGGTCCTCCCTATCATGCTCTATGCGTGCGAAGTCTGGGGTATGGCCGCAGGCTCACATCTAGTTCTGCTCCAACGTGCACAGAATAAATGTCTTCGGATTATTTATTCTGTTTGTACAAGGTTCCCCGTGAGATTACTTCATGAGGCTTCATCCCTCCGATATGTGGAGGATGAAATTAGACGCCGGGCGACAAAATTTTTCGAGGGTTTGCCCCAACATCAGAGCGCCCTAGTCAGATCCCTTGGGGATTATGTTCCTCGTGAGCGTCGCTATAAGCGATACCGGTTACCCCGCATGTCTTGCGGTCACTACCGGTAACCACATGATCTCCATTCCAGCCTAAATTAAATTTCAGCTACTCCAAATTTTTTATTATGGAATATTCAAAATTATACATACCTTCTTCCTAGTTTATTAACTAACCCACCAGCGGTGCTCGCTGTCCGTAGCACCCGGTTCATCATTCCCTGAGGAGCAAAAAGCTACCTCCCTACACTAACCCCACTTAAATTACACCCGTCATTCTGCAACATCCACATCCCGCCACTACGTGGTTAAGCTCTTCCCAGAGCAGGTACACGATTTGACCACCCTTCGGGCTGTTCCAAACAGCCTGCCAGATTTGTGCTGCTGCTTAGGACTAGTTTTCCGGAAAGGTCAGAGTCGAATCCTGTGCAATACCTGTGAATACTTCAATCCTAAGCTTTTATAATTATTATCTATTTAGTATTTTCTTTGTTTAAAATTCAAATTCCGGCTATGGAATTGAATTTTTCAGTTTGACTCTACTTTCCAAAGCGTATCTTGTGAATGCAGCGTCTTGGAATGCTTCAGATGTTTTCTAAATTGAACTTCAATTCTGGTAGCTGCTCATTTGTTTTATCTAAGAGTGTATATCACATTACTTATATTACAATTTGACTTAGTGTTCGAAAAATGTCTTGTTTCTATGAAAATCATGAAGCCCATTTTGATAAACTTAAAAATAATGCATTTAAAATGCCTACCATTTTTAAAACTATTTTGAAGAGGGCAAACTTGAGGGGTTCTGACTACTTCAGTATGTCTAATTCCGGCAACTTTTATTTGTCAAATTTTGTGTAATTGTTACATATATGCCCACTATTTAGTGTAGATGGAAGTTGAGAAAATACAACCATAATGAGATCCTTTCTGTACTCGTATGCTAGGGGATTTAATTCTACCACATGAGGTTTTTGAGTGAAGGTGGCTTACAGACTTTCCATTTGGTAGGTATCCGGGCCGCTCTCATTTGAGGTACTAGTTAATGGACAACATTACGTTAAGGCGTTAATGTAGCATCCGGCGGAATGAAACCTGTTCACAGGTCCATTCGTCCATCGTAAATTTCAATCCTGATATCGGATGCAGATCACCTAGGTGGAAAGTGGGCGACAGCAGCTTGACAAGTATCTATGAAAGCTGCTTCATCTGGGAACGTACAGCGTGTGATTACAACATGATCAACTTCCGGTCATTACATAGTCTAAAAATACTAATTTACAGCATTCATATACTTTCTTTATTCTTGCACAAACTATTCGTAAACACAGTTATCCTTCAGTCTGTTTTGTTTATAAATGTAAACATTTGCAGAAATTTGTTATTACATATTCGCTTGTAGGTAAAAGGGAAAACAGAATAAATGGTTTAAGATACACTTACATTTTAACAGCTGATTGTCATGTGCAGGCTTTGAAATGTCCAGAATAAGCAAGTAACCACCTCGTATCTGAGAACACGATAATTATTCAGAAATAAAATACTCTGCCTGCCGTGCTAGGGGTCCCGGGTTCGATTTCCGGGGGTGGGGGTGAGGATTTTTCTCCAACCAAGATAATTCCTCATCTTCCCCAGAGTCTGGAAGTATGAATGAGCGTGTAATTGTGTGCGTGATCCAATGATTAAAACCTAACGTTTACGAGTTAACACCTTCAACGTGTTCCAAAGGAGAACAGCCGCCGATATAACCATTGTAGTTAAAAGCGGGGTATAAATGGAACAAATAAAAAAAATACTCTGCCATGTCTCCAGGTGAGTATGTACACAAAAAGGTATCTAAACATAAATAATATGCTTTCACGATGATGATGATGATGGTGGTGGTGATGATGATGATATATATATTTAAGGGCACTCAACTCCAAGTTCATCAGCGCCCTTGTAAAAAACTGTATTTTGATTTGCTAGAACTTTCCTTTGGCTTTCTCTTAATTTTACTTTAACTTTGCTTTGCCTCTGCTCTGCCTGAGCTCTGGCTCCACTTTGGCTTTGCTCTGCCTGAGCTCTGGCTCCACTTTGGCTTTGCTCTGCTTGAGCTCTGGCTTCACTTTGGCTTTGCTCTGCCTGAGCTCTGGCTCCACTTTGGCTTTGCTCTGCCTGAGATCTGGCTCCACTTTGGCTTTTCTCTTCCTGAGCTCTGGCTCCACTTTGGCTTGGCTCTGCCTGAGCTCTGGCTCCCCTTTGGCTTTGCTCTGCCTAAGCTCTGGCTCCACTTTGGCTTTGCTCTGCCTGAGCTCTGGCTCCACTTTGGCTTTGCTCAGCCTGAGCTCTGATTCCGTTTTGGCTTTGCTCTGCCTGAGCTCTGGCTCCCCTTTGGCTTTGCTCTGCCTAAGCTCTGGCTCCACTTTGGCTTTGCTCTGCATGAGCTCTGGCTCCACTTTGGCTCCACTTTGGCTTTGCTCTGCCTGAGCTCTGGCTCCACTTTGACTTTGCTTTGGCTTTGCTCTGGCTCCACTCTGGTTCCACTCTGGCTTCTCTCCGCCTTCACTCTAACTTCACTCTAAATTCACTCTAACTTAGCTCTGGCTTGGCTCTGACTTGGCTCTGGCTAGGCTCCGGTACCCGTTCCGATTCCGCTCTGGCTGTGCTCTGGTTTCGCTCTGGCCTCTCTTGGGCTTCACTCTAACCTCATTCTAACTTCACTCTACATTCACTCTAAATTGACACTGGCCTGGCTCTGGCTAGGCTCCGGCCTAACATCAGTCCCGCTCTGTTCACTCTAGCCGCACTCTAACTTCATTCCTTAATTTAACTCTAACTTGGCTCTGGCTTAGCTCTGGTTAGGCTGCGGCCGCTTCCCCGATCGCGCTCTGATTTAACTCTGGCTCCACTATGGCTTCGCTCCGACTTCACTTTAAATTCTTCACTCTAACTTGGCTGTGACTTGGCTCTGGCCAAGCTGCGGCCCCAATACGGTCCCGCTCCGCTCCGCTTTGGCTTTGCTTTAGCTTTGCTCTGGCTTTACTTTTGCTTTGGCTTTGGCTCTGGCAGATCAGTAAATTAATATAAAATTGGCAATAGTAGTAAAATAATTACTTACCATGCCACCTTCACTTTTTTCCTGTTTCTTCTTTCCCATTTTTTTCTTCATTGTTTTATTCCCTATATTTCCCGTTCTGTATTACTTTGTGTTCCTTTATGTTTTTCTTGTATTTAATTTGAGTATGTATATTGTTATATGTAAACACCTATGTATGATGAACATTGTACTTGGGCTTGCAACCCTGTTATGTTCATAAGAATAAATGAATGAATGAATTGAGTAATTAATTAATAAGTTAATAAATAAATAAATTAATACCCTCTGTGGTGTTGTCAGCCTGAGGTTCATTTTTCTCTTGTAGAAATGAAACGAAATTGCTGGATATCTGTTGAACGGGATGTACTTTCTCTTCCATCTCCGACAGTGGAATCCCACACTTGCTAGATTTTGATCTTTTGTAGATAATTTATTAGTAATTAACTGGACATCACCATCGTTGAAAGTAATGAAGTTTTTACAGGTGCATTATACATTTTCTAAATTGTAAATGTTACAGTTTATCAAAAAGCAATCTGTTTATGAACGTCCCGAACGTTCATCGTCTCCCAAGCTCTGACGGCCACGTTTAAATTCAGCTGCCTAAAAGTTCTCTGTGGTAATTGATAGTGTAGAGTCCCATACACAGAATCTAATTCATCTTTTATTTGTATTGGCGTATTGCCTATCAAAAACAAATATTTAATGACAGCTTAATACTCTATTTTGTTTATTTTCATAAAAACACTCACATCAACTCACTCAAACGACTGTTACATAACAACTGAGCGTCCAAAATGGCCGAAACTTTGTTGAGAATCTGTCAACAGATGAACAACGAAATTCACTAGCTTTTATTTGCGGAAACTTTGCAGACCTCCCTCTTATGTCTGCTTGTTTGTCTGTGTGTCTGTTCGGCTTTCTGTGTTTATCGTAATTCAAAGAAAATAGGTCTTGGTGTTTAAGTTCAGTGTTTTTAAGGATAGGAAGGCAAGGTCTATAAGACAATCCCGCCACATAAAGCTACACTTTACGTGCAGTAGATCTTAAAAAAGTTTTGTTGTCTCAAAAACAACTTTTATATCAAGATTTTGATTAAAATATTATTATATATTAGTATACTGTATTTTCATTACAAAGTTTATCATCATCCTCATCATCATTATTAATATCGCTGTTTAAATCTACTAGTACAAAGTTTAATTAAAATCTATGCCTCATGTATTTATGAATAGTTTGAAAGTTGTAATTAAAAGTGGAGAGTTACAGCTGATGGGACGTAATTCCAGGCTAATCAAGGTGAGTGGCACTGGGCAGCATTCCGCGCTTTGCAGTTAATACCCGGCCGCGGTCAGCTCTCGAGATTATCAAGAGCTGCTTCAGTTCCTTTTGCTGTCTGGCGGCTGGAGTTTAAATATGATTGATGATCCTGCCTTATACATTGGCCAAATTATGTCCCCTTCCCGTCGGGTTTATCGGAGCAACGGGCCAACTCACATTCACGTAATACGCGTCTACACAAGGAAATTAACTTCAATTATGAAATGAGAACGTCCTACTGGACGAGGTTTTTCTTTGTAGCGATGTCCAATATCTCAGTCTTCAAGTCTTTTCCTTAGAGTATGCCATGGTGGAGTGGGTATAAATAATATCACTTAAGTTCAGTTATAAATTTAAAGAAGACTAATAACTGAGTTATTTGAAATGAGTTGCCAACTGTTGCAGCATATAGAATTAAGCTATTTATAAATCTTATCACAAAGGTTGCAATATCGAATTTTTATTTTTGTAACTTTATGGTTTAAAATAAGATGGTCGTCTCCCAAAAATTGGCGCTGTGGTCGTTATCAAAACAAGGCTCTGCATTAAACTAAGGCTCCGTGCATGTTCGTTTATTCTGGTAGCGATGGTCCTTCCCTTTTGTCCTATATAGATTGTCTCACTTTCACAGGAAATGCGGTACACTCCCGGAACTTGGAAGTCCAGTTGGTCTCTCACCGGTCTCAACAGATGTTTAATCTTCGGAGGTGCTAACGACTATAGAGCCAATTTTCGGGAGACGACCATCTTGGCAAAATGCAGCTTTTTCTGGGAGCGGAGAGTTAAGGAGGCTTTGCCATTTCCTCCGAGAGGGGCACGCTTAATCGTGATGTTGGATTTCAGTTGAGCTCCTCTTAGAATAATACAATAACCCACGGCACGACAGACCTCAGAGGGCCAAGGCCTACCAACCCGACCACCGACCTCACGCCCACTTACGCACGGCAGAGGTGGACGATCATCCAACCGATACGGGGAGGAGATGTGGTTAGCATCTCGATATCCCCAAGCCGGAATGTTGGTTTCCGTGACCAGGGCCGCTTACCTAGCGTAAGCTCCTCACTTTCTTAACGATGCTGAGTGGGCACCGGTCCTATACCCGGCACCGAAAATCCGCACAGCATGGGTGGGACCGAACTCGGGCTCCTCTCCGTGGCCAGGGACCAAGGCATGCTGCCTTAGCCCGCTACGCCACGGCGCAGGACGCTCCTCTTGGAAATCGGCAATAAAAATGGAAATCCGTCGACTTAAGGAACACAGATCTATACATCAAGTTAAGTAAGAGGGCTATTCAATAAAGAATGATCATAATTTTTTACGGACATACTTTTGCACACTAAAATACAATCTTTTATATTCTGTTAGCTTAATGTAAAATTAACACGCCGTAGTAGTTTCATTGTTGGTACTCCTTTTCCCTGCCTGTGAGAACCAGAATATTCAGACATATTCAAAGTTAAATTTGATGTTGGAGGAAGATCCGGAGTTTCTGCCCACTGAATGCGATGCACTTGTTCCAACGTTTCTGCCAGTCTACAAAGACATGCTGGAAACTATTTTTGTGATCCTTCAAAATCGCCTACGCAACCTTCACCACTGCTTCTGATGATGGATAATGCCTCCTACGAAGGCGTTTCTTCAAGTTAAGAAATAGGAAAGAGTCACATGAGACTAAATCTGGACTATAGGGAGGGTGATGGATGCACTTCACGTTGATAGTTGCAAAATATTCAGCAACAACATTGGTAATATGCGGCCACGCATTATCGTGGTGCAGCATCCAGCCTGCTTCGCGGAAATGTGGTCTTTTGCGCCTGTTATAGACTTGCAATGCTTTCACGACATCCCTGTAGTATTCTCCAGCTGCTGATGTGTGTGCAGGTACAACATGCTGATAAACCATTCCATGAATATCAAAGAATGAGATGACCATAACTTTCCCAGCAGAAGCAACCACTTTTGCTTTTTTGGGAGGCTGGTGATGAAGGAGATTTCCACACTGAGCTGTGCTGTTTGCTCTCAGGATCAAAATGATGTAGCCAAGTTTCATCAGCAGTGATTACGTTTGAAAGAAACTCCGGATCTTCCTCAAACATCAACTTTTAACTGCATGCGAATGTCGTTTGGTTCAGGAATCATCAGTCTCGGAAACCATCACGCACAAACATGTCTCATGTGTAATGTTTCTGATAGCAACGTGTGGGTGGCACCCAATGAAATGTTCAGTATTTCAGAAAGTGTTCCTAAAGTAATTCGTCGATCTTCTCTCACAATGGCAGCAGCTATGTTTATGTTTTCTTCCGTATGAGCAGTAACTGGAGCACCGGGTCCACCTTCCTTTGAAATTAATTGTCTCCCCTCTTTAAACGTTTTAAACCACTTTCAGACTGTCCTGCAAGGAACAAACGACTCTCCATAGGCCTCCTGTAACATTGTATAGGCCTCAACTGAAGATTTGTTGAGAAGAAAGCAGAATTTCAAGGCTGCACATTGTTCCTCGCTTGTTACCTCTATTTCAGTGGTAGGCGATACTGAACATATCTGAACTTACCCGGTTGTCACACGCGGGAAGCAGGAGTACCAACAATGAAACTATTACGGCGTGTTTGTTTCACATTAAGCTAACAGGATATAATAAGTATGAATGTTAGTGCGTAAAAAATTATGATCGTTCTTTATTGAACAGCCCTCTTGTTGTTGTTGTCGTTAGCCAAGTATGGCTTTAGGTTTACCAGTACATCTTATACTAGTAACGACTCTTATTCTACTACTATTCTTCCATCAAGAATGGTGCCTTCACTTTTGACATAGATGGCTCGCCGACTCAGGTGACGTGGCAGCTTGAGTGACGCAACCCTCAGGTGCTCATTCTCGTCGGCTTGCCCAGTTCTTGACAGACAAGCAAGGTAACAGACTTCTTCGTAAATTGTCGACTAGGACACTTGGTTAAATAAGCACGCACTCTCTTGTGCTACAGTATCATCTTTCGGCCTATTGTAAATGAAGCTGTTCAATTTGTTTTCGTTTTCAAGTGCATGTATGTTTTCTCTATCCTATACGTTCTAGTACGTGATAAAGGTAAGAAATAGGTCGACTATTTAGATAATTATAAAAGTTGAGCGACTAAAATTTATTTAAAGACTTAAGTTGCGAAATGTACATCAAGAAATTATAGATTAGAGATAACATTTATTGCAATATCAGTGTAAATAGGAAGCGGAGAGGGTAACTAACCGATATATTTAATCTTCCTTTGTCTTTAGTATATTTATATCAGGTGTATCTATATAGATGTATTAATAAAGGGATGGTTTATTATGTGCCAGTCAGTAATCACCTACAACTACGGAGCTATCTGTTCACTTAAACTATGATATATAGTCTATTATTTTTATTACTCTGATTGTTCCCTGAACCTATTTGCTGGTGCCTTTTATGCAAGTTACTCCCTGTAATATATATATATATATATATATATATATATATATATATATATATATATATAATGATTACAAAAAGAATAAAGTAAAGTAGTCTACAACTGTAGACCACGCGCCCAGTCGCGTTAGATTCAGTCACGCGCCTCCTGCAGGGTTAATAAATTACGACGGCTGTTCAATAAAAAATTATCAGAATTTTTCTTGACAACGTACATTTACTCATCCTCCTAATTTTGATGGTCCTTCTCAAAATAGTCTCCCCTGAATGCCATGCACTTGTTCCAGCGTTTCTGCCAGTCATCAAAGTCATGCTGGAGACAATTTTTTGAGAGATCCTTCAAAATCGCCTTCACCAGTGCTTCTGATGATGGTTAATGCCTCCCATGAAGGCGTTTCTTCAAGTTAGGGAATAGAAAAAAGTCACATGGGGCTAAATCCGGACTATAGGGAGGGTGAGGGATGCACTTCACGTTGATTTTTGCAAGATATTCAGCAACAGCACTGGCAACATGCGGCCATGCATTATCATGGTGCAGCATCCAGCCTGCATCATGGAAATGTGCTTTTTGCGCCTGATATAGACCTCCAATATTTTCAGAACATACCTGTATATTGTCCAGTTACGGATGTTTATGGGTGCAGGTACAACAAGCTGATAAACCATTCCATGAATATCAAAGAATGAAATGCCCATAACTTTCCCAGCAGAAGCAACCACTTTTGCTTTTTGGATGTTGGTGGTGAAGGAGATTTCCACACTGAGCTTTGCTGTTTGCTCTCTGCATCAAAATGATATAGCCAAGTTTCGTCAGCAGTAATTTCGTTTGAAAGAAGCTCCGGATCTTCCTCTAACATCAACTTTAACTACATGTTAGCTCCATTGCAGCTGTAGGCGATACTGAACATGTGTGAACTTGCCCGGAGCTCACATGCGGGAACCACGAGTACCAACAATGAAACTACTACGGCGTGTTTGTTTCACATTAAACTAACAGAATATAAAAAGATTGAATTTTTGTGCAACAAATTATGAGCGTAAAAAGTTATGATCATTCTTTAAAGAACAGCCCTCGTATATAAATCCGCCAATAATGGTGAAATGCAGTTGCCCATTCCTAATTCTGTGTTTTTTTTTGTTTTTTTTTTTTGTAACACTTATGATTGAAAATGAAGTTGCATAAATCAATAAGTTTATTACATTCTTCAACTTGGGCTGCAGTAAAACCTTGATTTGACAACCGTAGTTTAAGCAAACTGGATAGCTTTCCTGTAGGTACGTTCGTAAATAATGAACCGACATCAAAGGAGATAAAAATTGCATCGATATTGACCATCAACTTACACGGTTTAAGCCATCAAGGCTCGCTCCGGTCTCACAAATTTTAAATTAAGTGTTGCATCCATCTTCTTCTTGGTCTATCAATATTTCTTATACCTAACGCGTCGTAATCTAATATCAATTTTGGAATGAAGCTATCATTGATTCTGTCGACATAATCCTTGCAGTTATTTATTTATTCTTTTATTCTATCTGTCCTCACTTTGTTGCTTATATAGAAGATCCCACTACATTTCTTAAAAACTTCATTTGTTCTCCTTTTTTGTTCAAGTCCAGAATTAACTATCATATAATAATATAGGAACTGCCATTACTTTATAAAACTTTTGGTCTCTCTTGGGCGCCGGGGTAGCGCGGTGGTTTCGTTCGCGGCTCCCGAGTTCGATTCCTGGCTCTGGGGTTGGCGATTTTAAGTCGGCCCTATCCACGCCTTCACCTCTGTCTAGCACACGTGAAGTATCCCCTATGCCCAACGTGGTTCGGAGTCCACGGTAAAAACTGTAGGTCCTCTCACCTCACCGCCATCTTCACTATCACCCTATCATCGGAGGTAATGGACACCGCCCTCTGGGTGCCTCCACCTGAGAAATGGGTCCGGTCATCACTTGGTGGGGTGAGGTTACCCCGAAGGCCAAGGTTGCCATGTGGGGAGTGTTAGTAACTAACTAACTAACTTTTAGTCTCGCTTCTCGCATATTAAGGTTATTTTATTGTGCCATATATACTATTAAATTTGTTGATTTTATTTAAAACGATACTATTTTTAAAATAGGATATTTTAACCAAGATAATTAAGGCAGTTTACTTTTTCAACAGGTTTTCCTTGTAATAATATTTGGGTTCTTATGGTATTGGAGCCATTGAAGGCTAAAACTTTAGTTTTGTTTATATTGTTAAACTATATTGACAAACAGTGTTATTTAATATGTAACGCTTTTTGTAGAACGTTTTCTGAGCTAGATGTAAGAACTTCATCGTCAACAAATAACAACATATCTAAATATCTATTTCACATGAATAGAGTCAACATGAAAAATTCAATGCCATGGGATTTGAACCACAGATCTCCTGGTTTCCGTCCAGTCGCTTTAACCCATTGAGCTACCATGGTCAACGTGCCGTCCTGACACAAAATTCTCCGTTTGACTCGTATACTTTCCCGGTGCTCTCGCATTCGAGATACGCCTTTTGTGGCGACTTACTGTTATAGCTCAATGAGCTACCATGGTCAACGTGCCGTCCTGACACCAAATTCTCCATTTGACTCGTATACTTTCCCGATAGACCACTAGGGGCTCTCGTATTCGAGATACACCTTTTGTGGTGACTTACTATTGTAGCTCCATGGGTTAGAGCGACTGGACGGAAACCAGGAGATCCGTGGTTCAAATCCCGACCATGGCATTGAATTTTTCATGTTGACTATATCCATCAAAAACCTTAGCCCATGTACGGCTACTGTGAAGAAATGATTATTTTCCATCAATTAACTAAGATCTATTTCACATTTGATTCGGTACAAGCGAATGCTCTTCCCATTTGAAACACATATTAGAAACTGCCATTTCTTAATAAAGTAGCTAATATTGACAGTTGAAAACTCGGGTATAACAAAGTTCCTTGTCAAATCTGCTGTGTTGGAGGAACAGAAAAGTACGTTGCTAGAGGTTGGGAATATTCTGTCAGGCCCAACATTAAAGGGCGAGTTATATTTTGGGCCACATTTATGCACGTCAGGGTGCGCCTCATTGATTACACGTAATGGGCCATTTTAAGCGAAATAAAATAAAATATGTGACAGTTATGCAGACTAATTGAACACAAGGAGCAACTTCCTGTGCTGCTTGTTTGTGATTTAGCTCTCGGTAGTTAGGGTGTTCTAGCTCCAGGCTGCAGGAACGTTGCGCCTTTTTTAATTAACTGGCAGAGAAATGTGGAAATGTGAGACGCCCAAGCCGTGTGTCTCTCTTCTCTTTCTCGGCCCTATCAGATTTGTTCAAATGTGGGCCTGTAGGGAGAGCGTTATAATCCTTTTCAGAGAGAAAAATTTTGAGAGCGAGCGGACGAACCTCCGTACATCCCTAGATATTCATTTGTTTTCTGCTGCTATTGCAGAAAGATATATAGCTCTACGTCTAGGTAAAGAAAATAATAAATATAAAAGGAACTGTTGGCTGTTTTTGCATAACTGTGAACGCAGTAGGTGGAGTTTTTTAATTACTCTCTCCAAAACTTTCCAATACTAGGTAACGATGTATTTTATCCTGACATAAAATTCCGTGTCGAGATTTCAGCAAAAATAACATTTTGTAGCACCCTGAAAACCCTAATATGTGCACTAACATGACATTCTTGAGCTAACTAATCCTAAAAATTCTATTACTCCTTATTCTTTACGTTAATTTAGGAGGGCTGTTCAATAAAGAATGATCATAACCTTTTTTACGGTCATACTTTTTCACACTAAACTTAAAATTTATGATATTCTGTTAGCCTAATGTGAAGCAAACATGCCGTAGTAGTTTCATTGTTGATACTCCTGGTTCCTGCCTGTGAGAACTAGGCTAGTTCAGACATGTTCAGTATCGCCTACCGCTGTAATGGAGGTAACACGCGAGGAACAATATGCGGCTTTGAAATTCTGCTTCCGTCTCAAAAAATCTTGAGTTGAGGCTTATACAATGTTACAGGAGGTCTATGGAGAGTCTGTTCTTCCCAACAGCACAGCTCGGAGGGGGTTTAAAATGTTTAAAGAGGAGAGATATTCAATTTCAAATGAAGGTGGACCTGGTGCTCCAGTTACTTCTCTTACGGAAGAAAACATCAACACTGCTGCTGCCACTGTGAGAGAGGATTAACGAATTACCTTAAGATCACTTTCTGAAATACTGAGCATTTCAGTGGGTGCCACATTTCCGTGAATCAGGCTGGATGCTGCTCACGATAATGCCCGGCCGCATATTGCCAATGTTGTTGCTGAATATCTTGCAAAAATCAACGTGAAGTGCATCCGTCACCCTCCTTATAGTGCGGATTTAGCACCATGTGAGCTTTCTCCATTCCCTAACTTGAAGAAACGCCTTCGTTGGAGGAATTATCCATCATCAGAAGCAGTGGTGAAGGCTGCGGAGGCAATTTTGAAGGATATCTCAAAAATGGTTTGCAGCATGTCTTTGAAAACTGGCAGAAACGCTGGGACAAGTGCATCGCATTCAGGGGAGACTGTTTTGAGAAGAACCATCAAAATAATGAGGATGAGTAAATGTACGTTGTTAAAAAAGGTGGTGATAATTCTTTATTGACCAGCCCTCGAAGATCAAATGTTTTATAAATTCTGATTAAACATTTTCTTGCCGTAGTCTGGTGTGTTTGAAAATTTCCCAGGTTTCACCAAGAACTGCGATTGACATCTTCAAAGATGATCTGGATTGATCAAGGCTCGAATGTGTCTTCGGTAGAGAATGTGCCCTCATAAACAAGGTCATTGCACACAGTGTCCAATATCGTGCCATGATTGGTTAGCATCAATGGTTGAGATGTCCAGAGGAAAAGTTTGTTTGCAATTGCCACACTGCCTGGTCTTAGTTGGACAGCTGCACAAATCACTGATGCTGTTCAGATGCTGTTCCGAACCGTCGTGAATGTCGAGCGCTTTAACCGCCAGGGTGGCGCAGTTCAGTGCCATAGATTCATGAGTTTCCACCAATCTAACATGGCGTATAAGCGCAGTCTGATCCAGGTTGTTATGCGTCAATGCATGGATGACATCCTCATAATGACACATACAAATAATGTTGGTTATTGTTTCCCTCTGCTAGAACGCCAGCTCCAAGCCATGGGCGCTGGAGTTAGACGTGAATAATGGCCATCAGCCCAGGGTAGAGATCAGCTCTCCTACTGGCGAAGATCAGTCGCTGCAGACCACCGCGATCGCTGTGGTTACGGCGCAGGCATCTACACAAATATCTCGGTGTTCTTTTTGATCACTGCTGACTCATTCCCCACATCAGTACCGAGCGAGATGGTTCAGGTGGTTTCATCTGTGACCCGCATTCGGGAAGGCCTGGTTCGATTCCCGTGGCCCATCTACCTGACGGTATGCCCCGAACTTCCTGTCCCTTCATTTAATATCCATTATCACTTCCTATCATCTCATCTGGTGGTCTCTTTCAGGGTGGACGTGTCAGCGGAAGTCTCGGCGGTGCATGGCAGATGATATGATCTGAGGAAAGCTACTTCCTCCTACGGCAGGTCGGTTGTCGGTCTCAGCTCCTCTGGTGGGAACATTTCGGGACCACCAGTCAGGGACCTTTGGGGCTCAGATCTCCTGCCTTAGTACCATTACGGCTCGGCTGCTGGGCTCGTTGCCGTCCCGTCTTAGGGGAGCGAGTTCATTGTCCTAGCCTGTCGGGGGAGGTCTCTATCCAAGTAAACTGTACGGACCCTGCCCTCTGTACTGTGGTGGCTCTTTTGGTCGGCCGCCCTGTCCCCTTCACCTCATTCTTCCTCCCGGGGTCGCTCCCACGTGGGGGCAGAGAAACAATGTGCCAAGTATGGTTGCCTACGTACCGAATCCCCTCCGTACTGAAATTCCAATTCCAATTCCCCCACATCAGGGCCAAAGGCATGCTCGGACACCCGCACTTAAGCAGTTGTACCCGATTTTCAAATCCAACATGCCCACTTAAGTAAAGCTACACTTGTATCGGGCAATCATCCTGCCTTGATCCTGTGTAGATGCGACATCAGTGGTACCAACTACATTCGTAGACTGCAAATTAGGGCGCTAAAGATGATGAATGTTAGCGGACGCAGATGCCAATCTCGCATGCTACATAACTACTCCCAACTCCCACACATGGTAGAAATAGGTGAGATTTTGCACCATCCACAATAACCTCGAATCCCACACCACTCAGCTGGCGAATACTATTGAACGCAAAGTCAGAGCTACCAATTGCCCAAAGACGCCTTCAGCAATCGCGTGAATAGGTCACACTCCCAGCCACACCTCAGCCCCCACGAATGGAAATGAGCTTGGTTACACACGAATCAAAGCAGAGACCTATCCGCCTTTGAGGATCAGTGATCTGCCTGGGCTACCTCCAAGTGAGTGGCCGGATGCAGGTACTCGTAGCATTGAATGTGGTCACTATATGGACAACAAAAACCATGACAAAAGCTTGTGACTCAAGACAAGCCCCTTAAAACGGGCCAGATAAACCCGCAGTAAGCGGCTAGGTACTTAGGCGTAAAACACCCCACTCAGATGAACCTTAGCAACTCGCTCTTGAATGCTGTTTACTGGATTGCCTTACAGAAACTTGGGAACATAAACAGATAGTCAAATTTAACAGAAGATGTTTATGTGAGAGAATTGGCATTTAATTTCTCTTTGCATGGACAAGACATTCCTATTTGATGAAACTGCCAAGAACGCACGTCAACCCATCCGGGAATACTACCGGTAACCTTGACCCGGCCGTCAGTGTTCTAGCACACCATACTACTAGCTCTTCAGCTATACTATCCAGATGTACCGAAAACCCATGAGTTTCGGGAACCACTGCCTCATCGAGACCAACCCAATCCGAACAGCTCTGCTACTGGAGATACTCTTTTTAATTTATTTATTACACTACATGCTCTGTTATATCATAATACTACATGCATTTCTTAAAATTATTACAAGTTGTAGTAATTACAATATTTTCAAGTGTTACAAGTTTTCAATATATGATAAAATTTTTTGATTATGCTTTTACATTGTTTCAAAGTCTATTTTGTTTATGAATTTTAAAAATTGATTTTGGTAGTGCTTGACTAGATCACTGTTTGTTGCCGGCCACTGTCTACCCCTCAGTCTAATGTTTTGTTTGAGTTCTAGTCTTTCACTGTTCAGAAGAGGACAGTTGTATATTAAATGATCCACTGTTTGGTTTTGTAGTTCACATTTGCACATTGCACTTTCAGGTATTTTGAATCTGTTGTAGTAGTCTCTTGTCTTCCCATGTCCAGTTAGTCTGTCCGTTGAGTGGGATCCTCATTTTTAGTCGTTCTTGCGCAAAAGGGAAGAACTTTTTGCTGATTCTTCCTTTTGTTGTGTTCTCGCATTGGTCTTGCCACCTTTACAGTCTCTTCTCTTCTGCCTCCTTGATTATATGTGTCCTGGGTATCTTGCTGTAGATAATCTCCCCGTTGTCTTCCTGTGCAGCCTCCTTTGGCGACTGGCTGCTAGTTCGCTTCCGCCTAGTCTCATGTGTGCCTCTACGCATTTTATGTGGATGGTCCAACCGTTGTCCTACAGATGCTTGATCTTGGCCTTTATTCCTTCTATTATTTTGCTTCGGAGACTCGGGGTCTGTAGTGTTCACACCACAGAAGCTGAAGGGGTCGCAACTCCTCCCTTGTGGATTTCGCTTAGTGATCTGGAGAAATTAAAAATGGTCTTGTTACAGGATTATCGAAAAACCTCCTCTGAAACACGAATCATAAGAATTATCGCCGTGTCTTTCGGACATCGAAATTTAAGTATGAAATGCTTCAGACAGGACTTGCATTTGCTACGATTTCGAATTTCCGAGATTTGTAACATGCCGAGTGATAAAACATCTTCTCGATGCCCTTACTAGCACATTTTTCCTCGGTTTATGACTCTTTTGACAATAATGTCCCAGAAACACGCGCTTTTTATTTTTGAGGAAATTTATGTCCTGAAAAATGCGATAAAACAAAGGTATGTAGTCATGGCAACTTTTCACCTGGCGTTTTCCACCAAAAAGGTCAATAACACAAACTAAAACTGCCGCGGCAATAATTCTGTTCGGTGCATTGATAACTTCATTGAAGCCCCATTTCTGCGGTATGCCATCGCTGAGAATTTGTTTGTAAAACAAAATGGTTTGTGTGGACACATTCATTTTCCTGCAATTGAGTATAATAAGTTGCGGTAAAGCATTGACAAATATTATTCGATAAATAACGTAATTAATCATGAGATGGAATGTTGAAGTGGATTGGTAAGCTTACTGATATTCACACACAGAGAACATTCATCTGTTTGAGGGCGCTTCAGAGTGATATATTAGTTCTAAAAACTTCCAGTAATATTATGCATTCTCATGCATTACTGCATGCTTTAACAATCTGGCAAATCAGCAACTTTTCGTTTAGTTTTCCTTACTAAAGGTGATTAATTATTCATTTTTGCACGATCGTCTATTTTCTGTGAGTTCGTGATGATACTTACAGAGAAGGAAATTTAGAATTCCAACAATTGAATTCGTTTCCAAGGAAACCCTTATCCACTAGCATAAATTTGTTCGCTATAATAACTAGATATGAAATAGGAATGCAAATACACATATAGGTTGCGCTTACTTGTGGCATGTGTAGTTAACTTTTGCAATATGCTCCACATTAAATAAAGCTAAAGGGGGGGGGACCGAAGTGCTAAACGTAATTTCATAAACTACTAAAGCTAGAGCGTCAATTTTTTGTACAGATATTACTACTAACAAAAGAAGTGCGTGTACCAGTTTGCATTCCAATATGTAACTGCATTCTTCATATATGAATTAATTTATACAATTTTATTACCTCAAATTAAAATCTATCTTCTTTGACAGATATTGCACAATAAATCTCATTTTGTTACAATTAAATTCCTTAATAACTTGATAGCAAATTAAAGGTTCGGTTATCTGAAATTATGCATAGTTACCTTAAAAAAAATATTTTATATATTAAGGCGAAAAACTCCAAAAATCAGTGCTTGGTTATAGTAATTATTTTTTAAAAATTAAACCATGACCAATATCAAAATTCCCATAAATCAGTTTGTTGCACAGCTTCTGAAATGTACTGTTTACATTTTTGAGAGGTCTAGCTGTAATAATGTGAGAGAAGATAGATTTTTAATATGGAAAAATAACAAGAAAACTGAACTTGGGAAAAATGTTTCTTCTAGCACTCGTCTTATAAAGCCTAAATCTATAACAGTATTACATTGAGTATAGTCTTCAACAGAGGTTATAATTACTTTAATATTTAGATTTGTTTGTAACTTCATTTTTGAACCATTTGGAGGAGATTCACGTGGACGACTGCCACATTGTTGGGTATCACTTTCATTGACATCTACACACAAGGGCACTGTCCTATAGAATCTACTGTCCTTGTGAAAACTTCTTTAGATTTGGTCATCTTCTTACACAACTACATTTTCAGTTAGATAAATACCAAAGAGACAGTTGCTTATAAACAAAAATCTAGCGACAGCCACAGAATAACAAAACTAGGGGAACATTCGTTCTAAGGATATTAGAATAAAGAAGACGATATTCATGCCAAAATACGCAGCAAAAATTACTCTAAAAACAAGATCTTTCGAAGGCTCTGGATGAAATAGTTCTGGACTTCTTCCAAATTGTGTAAATAGATGTAGTAAGCTAATAAATTGACAGCTGTTAGTATATTCTTAAACTTAGTTTAATTACACTTTTAATTACAGTACATGATTATATTCTGTAACAAAATGTAGAAAAAGTGTGAACAATAGGTTTTCTTTCCAGTTTTTGCGTACAGTTTCAATTTAACTTTCAAAATTAATGTTCAAATACTTGGTACAAAAGTGAATCGAGAAGATATTGACACATTGCTTCACTCACACTGTTTATTCACAGGACATGTTTCAAGAGCTCTTCACTGTGCTTCACTGTCCCTACGCTTCTTCCAAGTTTATACTTTGAGTTCAAATACTTCTTTACTCCTGCTATTGCGATATCTATATGGAGGTTCATAACAGAATTATCAACTGATACGCTTGATAACACTATAAAGAAATTATAGAGAGATAAATAATTGCATGAAATAACGAACAGGCAATACATATTGCATAGTAGTTTTTTGTCAAGTAATAAGTCATTGCTATAGGTTATGTGTTGAGGAAAGGGACAATTATTTAGAAGTCAAGAATTTCAGAGACAATTAGGCGTTCCACTGAACGTAGCCGACAAGAAACTCGTAAGTTCAAGATTCCAGTAATTAGAATTGAATACATTCAGAAATCGAATGATTGTAGAAGTACGTGTGTATAAAGTTCTGAACATTAGAAAGCGCAAAACAATGCTTAGAATTTAGAAAGTCACACAGTGATTGTTTCAGTTTCAAAGAATATAAAAAATGCAATATACTGTGACTTTGTGGGTTCATAGAATTAAAAGTCCAACTTGCAGAAATTCATGGTGTGCTTTATTTGCTTACAAATAC
Organism: Mantis religiosa; assembly: GCA_030765055.1. Classification (NCBI taxonomy): domain Eukaryota; kingdom Metazoa; phylum Arthropoda; class Insecta; order Mantodea; family Mantidae; genus Mantis; species Mantis religiosa. The sequence goes on from CM060957.1 coordinate 26,700,094, forward strand.
ACCTTGTACACCAGCAGAAATCTTCAAGTCCGTCTGCCGCAGGGCCACACTGCACTGTTCTCTCGGCCCTTGCAGTACTGACTGCGAGTCCAAGTCCAAGTCGAATACTGACAGGCTGTTAACAGCCAGAAGGTTTTTGCTGCGTACCCACCCAGGTTTTGGGTCTGACCGCAGGTTATTAGTTTAGATGGTAACAGGATGATGTGGGATTTTTGTTTTGTTGAGGAAATTTATTGAGGTAGCCTTTTGCTCCTCTTTAATTTTGTACAGGATGCCAAACCTCTTTTTTGTTTACACCCTGGTGTTTGTTAACAGTCCTAGATCACCTTTTATACACAATTTAGCTATTTCACGAAGGCTGGCGAAACTTCTCGAAGCTTCAGGGACACTTGCAATGGCGAAGAAATTGTCCGAACCTTACTCTTGTGCTTTCCCTCCCCACTCCGTCACTCCTCGGCACGTCATTAGCGCTGCGCATGAGCGTAGGCATGGCTTCAGCACTATCCGTCTCTTTCACTTCCCGCTCCTCTCTCTCTCTCTCTCTCTCTCTCTCTCTCTCTCTCTCTCTCTCTCTCTCTCTCTCTCTCTCTCTCTCTCTCTCTCTCTCTCTCTCTCTCTCTCTCCCCACGTCATAAGCGCCTCGCGACAATACATATGACTTAGGCGCGTAGTTCTGAATTTAAATAAGAATATTTTTTAATGTAACACGTTTTCAAAACGTAAATACAACTTTTTCCTAGCTCCAGACCATTTGACGTCAAAACCATTCGTAATATCATACAGACGGCAATGAAAATTTGTGAATGTGTCTTTTTTAAAGTCCTTGTAACATTTAAAACGAAATACGGAGGCTCATTACACAGATATTCAAAAATTCAATTCCATGGCTGGGATTTGAACCACGGATCTACTGGTTTCCGTCAAGTTGTTCTAAACCCTTGAGCTACCATAGTCAACGTGCCTTCCTGACATTAAATTCACCAATTGACTCATTATACTAGCGGGAAATATAATGAGTCAATTGGAGAACTTAATGTTAGGAAGGCACGTTGGCCATGGTAGCTCAAGGGGTTAGAACGACTGGACGGAAACCAATAGATCCGTGGTTCAAATCCCGGCCATGGTATTGAACTTTTCAGTTGGCTCTAATTAATTATCCAGTGTAATGCTCCCATTACCAACCAGATCGCACGTCAGTGGAGCGACGTGTTTTTAAAACTGAATTCCAGTTGCTGAGGCTCCGAAGACATGGTGGAAACTCCAGCGGGCAACATTTTCCAATAAATCCTTTCACCACCAGCCAGATATTATGCTCCTGTTTGCAAGAGGCAATCCTATGTTCCAAGGCATCTATTTGTGTAAGAATTTGGCATATGTTAGATGTTGCCTGGCCATGTCACCATAACGTTTCCGCTGTTGGTATGGTCTTGTTAAATATTTCATATGCTGTTTCTTGCCAATCGAAGAGATTATTCCATATAAGTTTCCACTCTCTATTCTCTTTCTCTTCAAGCCTGGATGTACCTTGAGATGTATTGATCAGCTGATATTGTTTTCTCGTTGATTCGAAAACTGCGAGGTCATCACTGGTGTCTAGCAGATGTCTGAGATGGTTAACAATGGGTTTAAATTCCGGATATATCCTCTGAGGGTTCTGTATCTGATCCTGCCAGAAACTCCCATCTATGGATGAACCATTAAAACCCAGTGATCTGAGAGCAGTTTTCCGCATGTTGGCTCAAATCTTACCTGCCCCGGATTCCACCGGACTAGTTGGACAGTCTTTATTTGTTTCCCTCTCTCGCTCCTGGTGTTTGAAATACAAAAGCCAAACATAGGTTCAACATGAGCTCCCCTGTTTCTGCTACCTCAACGGGGCTATAACTTGGAATGCACACTTTCAGTTGTACTAAAGTTAACCAATTTGGTATTCAGTAACTTAATAATATTTATCTGCGAAATCAAATACATTTCAGCGTGCAATTATACACATTTTCCTCACAAATTCTCATTGAATTTACGCAAGATGCTGGCAATACATCTAGCTGTCACTCAGAAACGATGCCCTACGCTAGAGAATTGAAGACCCAGTTTCTCTGAAGTCAGCACCCCCAAAACTGCGCGTGAAAAGCGGGAAGAAAAGATAAATCGTGAGAGACGGTCGTAACATTAGGGTGAGCCGCCCATGCGAATCGGGAAATAATGGAAAACAGACAGATCGATTGCAATACTCCGTTCCAAGGAACACCTAACTTTGATGTTCATTTCTCCATATATCTTTTGTCTGTTCATCCGTTGTCTTCGTATATACAATTTAAGATAACTCACAAAATATATTTTAAAGTTCCTAAATGTTAAATTAATCGCCTCAGAAACATATTTTAGGATAGTTTTACGACTCAAATAAAACTTTGTTGTTAAGTAAACGCTTACATATCCTTAGGAAAGGTGGGTATTAAAAAGAAAATATACTATAAACCTTAGAAAAATATATGTAGTAAGGAAGTACGGACGAGCGAGAGAGCAACCCAGAAGCTTGCATTGGGAAGTCTCGGATTCGAAGCTATATGGCTGGTCCTTTGACCTTAGGATTTTACATTGCTTTACCAGGTCGGTTGGAAACTATGGTTTGGTTTCCCTTTCACGAATTTTGGTTCAAGTTTTTAACCGATTATTTCTTGTCGTTTCACCTTCCTCTCGTATTTTATATTTTTCCGGTTTTGTCATTTAACTTATGAAATATGGCCCAGCGCCAGCCGAGCCAATGGCATGGCTATCACTCAGTTCCTGATGAAGGCCATAGAGTTCACAATGGCCGAAAGCTCGATCTTCATCAATTTGACGCGGCTGATCACCCGAGAAGCCATAATCGATATAATTTTACTTATTGCTACACCTAAATTTGCAGATTAATTGTTTACAGAATTTTTCTTAATTCAGCTCCCTTCTTGAGAGGTCGAACATAGGTATTCCCTAATCTCTGACAGTAGCAACATCCACTGTACGTTACAACTGTTTATGCAATCTGACGCGGAAGACTCGTTGAATAACCAGCATTTTATGTATATCGCACACAAGACCTCTCTAATCTCTCCCATAACATCACCCAGTGAGTAGCAGTTAAAACCATGGAGCTATATATATATATTTGACGAAATGTAACTTGTTTAACTGTAGTAGATCGAAAATACGCCTTTGCAACATTGCAGAAGAGCAGATAGAAATGTTGTAAATCTACCGTACCAGAAGTTTTAAAATACCACTAAGACTCAGATATGATTAATCTTGCTCGCGTACATATATTGGCCGACAGCAAGAATTCTGACTTTTAATACTTTCCGCAAGTGCTGCAATCAATAAAAGATACAATGGGTGGAATATTGCTTGTAACATTTGATCAAAGCGGCCACATCAATAAATCCAGACTGCGGCAATAATTACTTCGAAACACAAAAATTTATCTTGCCGGCCTAAATCTTCCAACGGAAACCTGGTCATTCGTTCGCCAGAAGGGCTGGCAATAGATTGCGTCAAGTGATAGAAGAATGGGAAGCCTCATTGCTGCCAACGTTATACTCGTTTCTCCCCTCCCCTGGGGTTGTGACAAAGTTAGCTCGGAAGTGCTAAGCCCATTTCCGGAAGTTAAGCTAACATATTACGGCACTGCTCATATTTTTACCGGAAAATTGCTCGTAAGTTTGAAACGAGACCCTAGTTGTGCTTGTACTGCTGATGTATCCCATGATTCACTCCGAATGCTGAAATAAAATATTTAGCTACTACTTTCTGGATTCATCTATAAAAGTACACGAATGTGCTACATATTTGGGTTTTAAAACTTAGAACATCTCTAAAAATATGTTGTGGAAGAAGTTTTATTGCTTTGTGCACGTTCAAGAGGTCCCAAGTTCGAATTTGGTCAGGATGTGCTACCTGGATAAGGTTTTTTCCGGGGTCATCCCTTATCCTGAAAGAAGAATGTCGGGTAACTCTAAGCTCCATGGACCCCGGACGCATTGAGCACCATTTCACCCATTTTATTCATCGTCCGATATGACTAAATGTTGGAGGACATAAATTCACCCCCACCCCAAAAAATTATCAAAAGTATCGTTATAAGAACTTATAATTCTAAACGATCGCTGCTAATCCAGTAAAATTATATTAGTATCGTTAGTAATATACGAAGCATTCACAAACTAAACTGAGTCAGATTTTTAAAAAGCGGCTGGACAGGTTACGTAGTAATGTCATACTATTTGCACAATTAGGTAAAGAAATGTTTAACGAGACTCTGTTCAAAAGTTTAAGGCAATGGCCAGTGCAATAACATACAATTTCAGATGCTTTTGGCCGCGCCGTGGCTCAGTGGTTAGACCGCTTGACTCTCACCAAGGCGGCCCGGGTTCGATCCCAGCTGACCGCAAAGTGATATTTGTAGTGGACAACATGGCGCTGGGGCGAGTTTTCTCCGGGACTTCCGGTTTCCCCCGCCATCTCATTCCACGGGTGCTCCACCTTCATCTCATGTATCATCAGCGTCACCGTCTGCGGAGCCGTATGTAGTAAAAGCGGGCGTTAAACACTACACATTTCACATTTCAGACACATTTCATGTTTTAATAGCCTATATTAATGTATAGTATTAACTTTCTTTTTTACCGCCTATATGAAATGCATTCAGAATGAAGAGAGCCCTTCAGACTGCTTGCATAAAAATCCAGATATACCTTTTAGTTAATTGATGGAAATGAATCATTTCTCCACACTAGCCCTAAGGTTAAGAGCGACTGGACGGAAACCAGGAAATCCCTGGTTCAAATCCCGGCCATGGCATTGAATTTTTCATGTTGACTCTATCTATTAAAAACCTTAGCTTATATACGGCTAGTGTGGAGAAATGATTAACTTCCATCAAATGAAATGAATATGTACTGTTTAACGCCCGCTTTTACTACATACGGTACCGCAGGCGGTGACACTGATGATACATGAGATGAAGATGTAGCATCGGTGGAATGAGATGGCGGGGGAAACCGGAGATCCCGGAGAAAACCCGCCCCAGCGCCGTGTTGTCCATCACAAATCTGACACTGCGGTCGCCTGGGATCGAACCCGGGCCGCCTTGGTGAGAGTCAAGCGGTCTAACCACTGAGCCACGGCGCGGCCATTTCCATCAATTAACTTAAATAATAAGAGTCAAATGATGAAGCCTGGGACTCAAGTACTTACGATAGTAAGTCGCCACAAACGGTGTATCTCGAATACGAGAGCCCATAGTAGCTTACCGGGGAAATATACGAGTCAAATGGAGAATTTAATGTCAGGACGGCACGTTGGCCATGGTAGCTCAAAGGTTAAGAGCGACTGGACGGTTCAAATCCCGGCCATGGCATTGAATTTTTCATGTTGACTCTATCTATCCATATATACCTTTTATTTGCTAAAGTACTTCAAATCTATGATACCTTAATCGAAATCTTTAGGACAATATTTTATAAATCCAAATCTGGAACAGTATTATAAAGAATGGTCAAAGTGTTTAAAGTCAGACATTTTTATATTAATTACAAGTAGCTGGCATGCTTTAATTTCTATAAGAGTACTCATGTTCAACATTTTCCTCCATAAACCAGTTTTTCAACCATCGTCGTGGTCATTTTCGGCGGGCCATGCTGCAGCGACTAAGAGTGGTCTTTCCTCTACCTTTCCTGGCCATGCCGTGGCTTAGTGGTTAGAGCTCTTGGCTCTCACCAAGGCGGCCCGGGTTCTATCCCAGGCGACTGCAAAGTGAGATTTGTGGTGGACAACACGGCGATGGGGCGGGTTTTCTCCGGGATCTCCGGTTTCCCCGCCATTTAATTCCACCGGTGCTCCATCTTCATCTCGTGTATCATCAGCGTCATCGCCTGCGGTGCCGTATGTAGTAAAAGCGGGCGTTAAAGACTACACACAACTCCGCCCATTGGAAGTCTCCTGATTTCCAATGCCAACCTTTGGAACTTGAACTCTGGTACAATTCTCGACTGAAGAGATGATCTTATAGTCCAATTAACTTGAGTTGGCAGTTGAGTAAGGATGTACACTAACTGAATTAGTTTGTTACCAATCCTCAAAGAAAGCTGAAGATGATGTATACATATGGAGTAATAGATACATGTATCAGCAATGGCTCCAAATGTATAAAATCATCCCCGGTCTCCTTTCAGATTTGGTAATAGACTAATTCATTTAATGTACATCTTTACCCAGCTGCCACCTCAAGTTAATTGGGGTGTTCTGGACACAGATGATTGGATGTCACCCGTGATATTGATAAGTTGAAGTTGCATCGTCTGTGGAAGTGGAGAAATTAAACTGTTGTATGTTTGTTGAGGGAGATGTACTTTCCCTTCTATCTCCGTCACTGGAAACTTACACTGGCTGCCAGATATCTGTCGAAGGCGATGTACTTTCTCTTCTATCTGCTATTATTAGAATTCTGGGTTGCTTGAAATCTGAATTACAGTTAAATTGATCTGTAGTAGATGATTTAATAATAGTTGGCTGGAGTTCATCAGTGTTGACGTTAGTGAAATGTTTACATGTAGATTGTTTAATAAATTGTACAACACTCTTAAATACTGCTATATTTAAGTCTGAGTGAGTACTTTTATACAAATTAAATCTGAAACACTAATTTAACCGGTTTGCCGATGGCCATTTACGGAAACGGATACCCAATAAACAGAACAAGAAATTTAAATTGTTAAATGCTGTAAAAATGCATCATAAATACAATTCCATATCTTCCCTATTTATTAAATTATTTAAACGAAACAAAAACTTTTTTAAAGCTCATGAAAGGCAGTATAAATCTAAAGTAGGAATAAAGTAGAGAATACATTAATGAATCGTCGAAATTTCACTACTTTGTTTCACTGTAGCAAAAGCCATTCTTTGCGCCGAACGCGCCTAATATTTGAATCATTTTGTTTTGTGTGTATACGAACGAATGTATGTATAGCTACGCAAGCAACTTCTCCAGTTCAAGATTAGTTTATTTATGCTATACCAAGCGATAATCATGCGAGAATATGTTGCGTTACACTGGAAGTAAAACTCTCTGTCAGCATCTGTTATTACAGTGTTTCTCAACGAAGGTTTCTGGTAGCCTTATTCAGCTGTTTTCGCTCTGTATTTTAGTTATTTATACTCTCTCGGTGTTCAGAGTGATTTATTATAGCTATCAAGAGCTAAATGAATGATACATTTGAAATTGTTAAATTTCAATGTTAACCATGGCTTATCCCCGTAATGTAGCAAATAAATTAGCTTGGGTATGATGTGTACAGGCTTCTGATATTACTGTAGAAAATCTGGAAGATTTGTTGTACGATTATGAAGGAGATGTTTAGGATATAGGTAGCAGTGACGTGTACTGGTCTACAGATGGCATGTTAGCTACTCCATTGTTTTGGGGAAGTGGCGGGTCAAATATGGGTGATGCGGATCAACTATTACTAGCTATCCCTCTTTACGGAAAACAGTTGAATGGTAAAGTATTTTTATACCACTGGATGTAACTATGCACAGTTGTTTAGTAATTTTCAGAGCTGTAAATTCATGCAAGACATTCATCTACCTGTACTTGCGCTTATAAATAGCTCATAACCTAATTGAGTATTATAATACTCAGAGGTAAGGGGTAAGAAATTCACCACGACATCACCCCTCATACTTCAGAGAAAACACTTTCCTAAAAGCATACCACCCGCAACCAAAAAAAGTCGCAACCGTTTCGAAAATGTCTAGTGTGTTGCAAAAAGTAGTTCGCAAGGAAACCAATATTATTTGGTGTGAATCTGCAGATGTGCTCTTGGGTGTTTATCCAGGTTTGGAGGTGTACAATTCAAAAAGAAGCCTTAAAGGGTATGTTTACATCACATATAGAACTAATTTAAATTTATTGTAAAATAGTAAGATTAAAATAATTGGCGTTAAATGAGCATTAAATGCATGTATGCGCAGGACGTCTATACTCGTCCATATCGGTTTGGGGCATTTTAACTTGGACTTCATATGAAGTTCATATTGGTGAAAGTGTTAAATTAAAATAGTAAGAACAATATTGACTTGTGGTTGTGAAGTATGGGTAATGAAAAAGACAAAGGCCCAGTGAACGAGTATGGTTACGTAGACCTAAATTTAACAATGAAAATAGACATATATAAAGAGCCGGAGATTGTTAAATTAAGCCGGCTTCGTTCTTTAGTGAGAATGCACCAAAGTATTCCTTTAAAAGCATTAAAATCAAAATGTATTGGACTAGAGCAGTTTGCAGACCAGGAAGAGATGGTTTGATAAGCTTAGCAGAGACGCTAGAAATACAAGGTACTATAAAAAAGAAAGAAGCCGGAGACATAATTACAGTACCCGTATGATAGAAGTATTGGCCCTGGCTGTAGAGACACTTGTCCTACTGTGGTACAAGGTGGTGAATGGCTGACTCATAAAAGTCCCGGGGCTGCGATGTGAGCCAGCTCCACACGTACAGCCGGACGTCGTCGTCCTAGGTGAATCGTTTGCCACTCGGAGCATTTTTAATGGGATCAAAAATGGCGTAATCGCAGGGAGAGAGGTTTGGACTGTATGGAGGGTGGCCGACAACATCCCATTTGAATTTCTGCAGGGGTCCCACGACTGTGTTGGCCGTACGAGGCTTTGTACTGGCCCCGCGGGCACAATTTCATGGTCGTTTTCATTTGATCACTTGGCGAAGGTTGGTCAAGGATTGCAAGTAATGCTGTGCATTCACTGTTGTTCCGTGATGCAGGATGTGTATTAGAAGGGGGCCATCTTCGTCGAAGAAGAACGTCAGCATAAACTTTCCTTCACTTGTGTGAATGGCCTTGGGCATTTTTGGTGGTGGTGACCATGGATGCTTCCACTGGAGACTTAGTCGTTTTGATTCTGGTTCAAGTGATGACGCCACGACTCATCTCCAGCCATTTTGTATTCCAATGTTATTGTCAACTGATGTATATGATAGGTTGTTCCTTCAGGGGAGTATTTAAAGCTGTGTGTGAATGTATGCTAATAAATAAGAGTTTATAAACTCGTTTAAAATCGCTAGGGCTGCTCTCTGGGTGTGATGATTTGGAATCGATATACAGTGATTACTTTTAGTCCCATACAACACTTATGCACTGAGCTGTCTACTCCTGCTCCATAAAGTGTTCTGCAGATCCATTAGAAGGCATTCAAGAGAGGCATAAGCCACATATGTCGCTTAGCATGTTACATACATTCAAAAATAAATAGGGGCAGGTGACTCTCCTGGTATGTATCCTACATTACGTTATTTTAACCAAAATCGCTACAGCATTTTGTATAAAATGACATTACAAACATTGAGTATAGGAAGGAAGAATTTTAAATTTGTATGATTTATACGTGCTATGCTTCTTTTATGAATTTTTTTGCTTTTAGGAGCCTCAATATTTGTAGAGAAGTGAATATAAAACAAAAATAAATCACGAACAGGTGACTAGAAACCAATACACCAGGTAAAAATCTCTGCGAAAGAAAGGTAGGTATGTAAGCCTTGGCAGATCCCTGTCGTAATTGAGATACTGCCTGTTGTGAGGCGGGGTCGAAGTAGTTGCCGATATATTAGGGGCACATTCTGTGACTTCTTTGAGAGCACATCCAGTCTAACAAAAGGCGTGAATTCCTTCAGTCGGTATTTTCAATGCCTGTCCCTATCAAAGTTGATATTGGCCTTTCATCTCTTTCTCTCTTTCCTTTGGAGCTGTAATGCGTGGAATTCTGAATAACCGCGTTCTCACTGTAATATGCTGAGAGTACTGATGTTCATATTTCTTTTTCGTATAAACTATGCATTGCTATATCATCAAAAAGTAATGCCTCTTATTTTATTTCTCTTTTAATTACCCAGAAAATTCAATCCAATTTTCATAGCTTGAAAACCACAACAATGACGATTTATTTGTCACTATTCAATATAATCTCCATCTTTTTCCACAGTTTTGGTCCACTTTTTAACTAGAGCATGTATTCCAGTGTGGTAAAACGCACGGTCTTACTTCCTAGGCCATTGACGCACGGACGTTTTCACAGCCTCATCATCTTCAAAACGAATCCCACGATGAGCTATCTTTAGTGGCCCAAACAGATGGAAGTCAGATGGTGCCAGGTCAGGGCTGTATGGGGGGTGAGGTAAGACTTGCCATCCCCATTTCTGCAGTGGTGTAACGGCTGGTGTGTGGTCTTGCATTGTCATGCAAAAGAAGGACATCCACCATAGCTTTTGTTGGCCGAACTTGGCGAATACGTGCTTTCAGATTTTTGAGAGTTCTGACGTATTGGACAGAATTTATTGTGCAACCCTGCTCCAAAAAATCAACCATATCCACGCACTCTGCATCCCAAAACACTATCGCCATAAATTTCCCTGCCGACCACTGAGTTTTGAATTTTGTTTTTGTTTGGTGACGTGTAATGCCATTCCATTGACTGCCTCTTTGATTCGTATTCAAAAAATGAACCCACGTTTCGTCTCCAATAACAATTTTTTCTAGAAACTCCTCTCCCTCCAAATTGAAGCGCTGTAAGTGCTCAGAGGCTATTGTTTTCCTTGGTTCTTTTTTTGGGCGGTTAACATTCTTGGTACCCAACGTGACAAACTTTTGAGTAACCCAGTTGTTGAACAATCTTCATCACACTGCCTTTACTGAGGGAGGTAAGGCGACACAATTCACCTGTTGTTACCCGGCGATCACCACGAATGATGTCATCGACTCGCTGAATGTTGCATGGAGCCACTGCAGTCACCGGACTGCCGCTTCCCTTTTCATCTGCTAATGGTGTTAGACCTTCAGCTTCGTTACAGCGACGAAGCCATCGTCTAACAGTGCTGACATCTACCGTTGCATTCCCATACACACTTTCTAGCCTTTCGTGAATGCGAATTGGCATTTCACCTTCCGCAGTCAAAAATTCAATCACAGAACGCTGTCTAATACGAATGCCGATGTCAGCCATTTTGCAAGAGGAAGCAGTGCTGCCACCTGTTGACTTAGGAAGTTACTACTGCAGGGTATTGGAGAAGAAGGTTTGAGGAATTGCGCAAATTCAAAGCTTTTATACAACTTACTTCTTTAAGGAAAAAATGGAAGGCATTACTTTTTGACCCACCCTGGTATTTTTCTTAACTGCTTTGTTAAGGGTATTTACTATAATCTTCCCAAAAGTTAAAGGCATGTAGAGACGTCCTTACTGCAGACTAAGCCAAACGCTTGCTCCTCCTACCAGCACTGTCGAATGTAGTACACAGATCTCGCACGCCTGAACTGAGAACTTTATTAATTAATTACGCTCAAATAGATTTATGAACATCCAGATGCCAATCTTATAAAAAAGTATTTTCTGATCATGTGTACAAAAATCCTGTCTCTGCGATACTTAGAACACGAGCGATGCACGTTTTGTCTTCACATGATTATGGTTACCCGCATTCATCCATTCAACAGAGATAAGACTGAAGAACACCATTCTTATGATGTTTTTTATGATGATTTTTATTATGATGTTTTATAATTATGATGTTTTATTTTATTATTTAAAAAATATATTATTAAATAATAATATATTAAACAATATATAATAATATATAATAATATAACCATAATAATATACCATCTTCCCCAGAGTCTGGAAGTATGAATGAGAGTGTGAATGTGTGCGTGATGTAATGATAAATAAACCCAAAGATAACAAGTTAACACCTTCAGTATGTTCCAAAGGAGAACGGCCGCCGATATGACCATAGCAGTTAAAGGGGGGGGGGGGGTATAAATGGAACAAGCAAAAAATGTTAAGTGAAAAGTCGTTTATGGTAAAAAAGTGAAGGTCAAGAAGAAATGACTACAAGCTCCTCAGGAAAACCAAAGGCTTTTGTCCAGGGTACCTGAGTCAGGGTTTAAATCTTTGGTGGCAATTTCATGGATACATTAAAGCCATTGTAGTGAAACTGTAACGGAAACTATACAAATAAATATGCAATATCAAAAATCATAAAATTTATAGCATATAAAGGATATGGAAACGTAGAGTCAGACTGAAAAGTTCAATGTCAGGACAGTCACTCTACGTTTGCACACTTTGGCCTACAGATTGCCAGCGTGAAAGAACAATTAATTTCCATCTATAGGATAATTTGTTATTGGATGGAAAAGAATACATTTTAGTGCTGTCACTGGTAGAACTGACTATTTCTAAATTGGATGAAGTTCTTAAGGGTATGTATGACTGAAATCTTCAAATTCTGAACTAATAATGCTAGCTTTTTCAAATTTACACCATAGGTGTAGTATATTGCAAACATGTTACAACCTAAATTTAAACCATTTTTCTCCAGCAGTTTAGAAATTATGATACATTTTGTATGTTTTTTGTTACGTCACTAAAAAAGTCCCTTGCGACAAAATATTTTGAATTTAGGTCTAATATTTTAACCCTATGTTCATAATACACATACTTTTTGAAATTTCTCTGGGTGTTTCTGTGTCTCCTTTAGTTTAGGTCACAGAATTTTTTTAATTTACAAATGTCCTTTTTTTGTCTAAAAACTGTAAGTTTTGTGTTTGAAAATTAAAAATATATGCTTATATACATTTCACAATAAAAGCTAGGGCAATTTCCATTCCGCATGATATTCTGAACCTGTGTAGGAAATTTCATGAATGTAGTACAAAAACTGCAACGCAAGGAGCATTTTACAGGAAGAAAAATGCTGAAAATATGAACATTGAGAAAACAGCGATTAAAGATTTGATTGCATAACTCACATTAAATTCCACCAGGCTGATAAGTTGGACCCTCAGATCTCTTTTTCCTCTCTTCTGTTTCTGCTTTTTCCACCTTTTTCTTCTTTAGATGGTGCTTTTCTTCTGCACAACTTCTCTTCTTGCTTTGCAGGATACGAGTCTGATCTCGCTGCACTGAAGTTTTCCTTGCTGAGTCTACTACACTTTCACCTCTGATATTTTGCTGCAGCTCCAATGACTTAAGACTACCCATGTTAAACTCACTGATGCTTTTAATAACAGCAAGATCCAATTTTTGTTTTGATATGAAAACTTCTTTGGGCACTTATTCCATATGACATGATGCAAAGATCCATTGGCATTCTGTGTTTTTCCTGTTTTGCACCTCTCTAGTAATGTTGTAGAAGCCAGCCTCTGATATATTGGCAACAATTTAGGAACTATTTTGTCTTCTAAAGCCTTGATTCTGACAGAGTTTAAAGGCCACCGACATTTAAATAAGCATATAAAAATGGCGTTCGGAGGCAAATTATGCATTTTTCACATTCGGGAATGTCTAAATTATTTTATAGAATTAAAATAAAAAAAGTTGTTATTTTCACTATTTTCATGAAATTTCAGTCATACATACCCTTAAGAATTACAAAGTGTACCTTCGAAAAGAAAATAACTTCAATTATAGTTAGGCGTGATTCTGATAAGTAGATGCCACTTCTTTAAAAAGACACATTCCCACTTTTTCATTAGCGATTTTACCCTTCTTGGTTGCTAGCAAATATCCATTGCGCTTTGTTGCCCCCGTTTCTTGTAAATCCGGGAGATTTTGAATTAATGAAACTTGCAGGAGGCAATGAAATGGCCGAGGCTCGGAACGTAAAACAGTGTATAGACTTTGGGTAACTTTGAAAAGGCAGTGCTTGTTGAATTCGAGGAAACGTCTGGAAAATCCAAGATCTATATCCCGGGGTAAGAGAAGTGACGTTACAAAGGAAATAGAGTCGCTTGTCTAAAACCTCCCAACCCTGTCAGTTCCGTACTTTGACAGAGTTACTGAGAGACTGTCTCTAACCACTCCGACGTCGTCGAACAAATGACGGTCATCAAAGTCTAAGAAGTCATAACTTTGACTCTACACAAAATGGCCTACAGTAAATTTTGAACTTATAAGTAGCATACTGTAAGAACCACTATTGACTCATTCGTAGTCGAATTATTAACAACCTGGCGTTTGAACAGTTTAATAACCGGCTTGTGACCTGAAACTTATTTTCATATAAATGCTTCCCTATTCTCCGCAGTTATCTGTTTGTCCACAAAAATGACTTGCAGTAAGTAACATGCGAAGCTTTTATTTGGAAAGTTAAGGTTCTATTTTCATCGACGCTGTATCCTACCTAACTTTTTAACGGTTTTCACAGGACGGTAGGTCAACTATGACTTCATTTTCCACATTTCTTCCGTTCCAATTCCTTTCCATGTTTCAAACATATAAGTAGGTTTTGTTGTGTAAGATGTGCCGGACAAATGGAATGGATGCTTCCCAGGCCGCTTTCTCCATGTGAACACTGGAGGAGAGCTTGTTTGAATAGGTGGTCGAGGAGCCAGGAACTATTAGAAACATACACACATCGCCTGTCTGCCACCTGATTCCCCTCCATTTCATTTGTTTCTACTTGAAAGCTTATTTGAAAGGCGTTCCAGTCAAATGGAGTGCTGAAGGTGTTCCTCCATAGTACGTGGGGGTGTCGTGAAGCTTCTAATACAGGGGATATTAGGGTTTATTTCACCCTGGCTTATTTCGCCCTATGGCTGCTTCAGGGGTGTAACCTCTTCAGCCTTGACTTTATTTGCAGTTGAGGGAGGACGGCTTTTTTCCTTTTTTTCCTTTCTTTTATGCCTTATTAGGTTATGTATGCATCTGTTAATAATTTGTCATATGTCGTGATTGGCTAATTGCAATACTGTTTGTATTTGTCATGTTTTTATTTTATTTATTTAATATCATATATATTTTTTCTTTAATATTGTGACTTTGTGGGTTCGTGAAATAAAAAGTCCAGTTGCACCACTCAAAAATGTTCTTTATTTCCACTGACTTACAGTTTAACACTTGCCAATTACACAGAATTACGTAATGCACACAATTACGATTCACCAGTTCGTCCGTTACAATTTCACTTGCACTCGTAATTACGTACAATCCTCCGATGCACTCACACAGTCTTCTCGTCGTACACTAGCACTGCATTCTTACGCCAAGAACCGACTAACTGACTCCTCAGTTACTGCCCGGCGTGTTGCTTATATAGGGTCAGCTGGCCGATCGAGAATGTTCTGGATTAGATGAAATATCCCGTAAGTTCGAGAAATCAAGGGCAGTGGAAAGTGACAGCACGGTAATGTTTTTTTCCCCAGCCACCCCAGCTTTAACGAGGGGGCGTGTCCGAACGCCTCCGTCTCCTGCTGCTGTTCCCAGCCGGTTCTGTAGCGTTCGGGTGACAATGTATTCTTTTCTTTATTTTATTATATGTTTATTTTTTATTTTTTAAAATTATTTTATTAAATTATTTTTTTCACTTTCTTCATATATATACTTTCGTTTTGTTTTTAGTAGTAGTTTTTTATTTGTTTATTATTTTGTTTTTTAAATATATTTTTTAAATTAACAATCTTTGTGGTCTGTGTACAGTTATGGTATGTACACAATCGTCATTTTTCAAGCTAGAAGTATTCGGAGATGTTCTTGGGTCTCGTCTTCCTCGGCTTCCTGGATCTTGGCGTGGTGTTGTATCAGGGTGACGATTGGTGGGGCCGTGGTCTCCGTCTTCTTATAGTTTTCTGCTGCTGCAATCAGTTGCCTCCTGTACGTTCTCTCGGACGCGTTCGCGATGTACCTGTACATCCGGTCTTGTATGTGCTGTTCAAGTGGGGTTGCCTTACAGATGTCATACACTTCTTCGGCTTTGTGCCAGGGTACGAGTTTGTTGGCTATTTTTAAGCAAACTTTATCACCCGGTAATTTTTATGCTAGTGATTAACATTTCTAAGTGTCATCATAGATCCCTCGGGACATAATTTTGGTTGTTCCAGTGATTTAGGTACTTTTGTTCACTTACTGTGAGTGCCAGAAATGACTGAGGTGTAAAATAGAGAAAATTGAGGCTCGTAGTGTGATCAAGTTCCTGCATTTGAAAGGCAAAACAACCCGGGAATCCATGATTAGGTGACGGATGTTTATGGAAATAATTGCCCATCGTATTGTAACGCGACCGTTGGAACACCCTGTAAAGCAGCTGGGAGCGGAAGACCGGGGAGGTCAATGTTAGCTACGCCCTCCCCTCGTTTGTCTTATAGTGGTGACAGGGACGACTGGGGAAAGAAACATAATTGTGCGGTCTGTTTCTCTTCCACCTGGTCCAGAAATTACGGGATCTTTCATCATCTGGAAACGTCTAGAAGACGGCGAGATGCTTATAAAAAGGGCTGCAGCTAGTCAGTGAGGAGTCAGTCAGTTGGTTAGTGTGTGAGTGAGGACAGTTCTTGGTGTAAGAAGGCAGTGTTAGTCAGTGACGTGTTAATGAACGAAAGGATTGTGAACGAGAAGACTGTGTGGAATTGTGTACGTGCATCGGAACGGTAACGGACGGACTGGTGAATTGTAACTGTGTGCAGCAAGTAATTCTGTGTAATTGGCAAGAGTTAAACTGTAAGTCGGTGGAAATAAAGCACATTTTGGAGTGGTGTAATTGGACTTTTCATTTCACGAACCCACAAAAGTCACACTGGTGTCAGGAAGCGGGAAAACAACATCACCGAACATTACAACCATGGACCAGGCATTGGAAAATTTTTTGGAGAAGATGATGGAAATGCAGGCCGAATTAACAGAGACGCTGGAGACTAGAAATAACCTGGCCGCGGAACTGAAACTAATCAGGACGGCTAGGGACAACATCGCCGAGAAGATGGAACAAATGAAGGCCGAATTAACAGCGAAGATGGAAACGGCAAGCAACAACTTGGCCACGACAATGACCGCAAAGATGGCCGAACTGACAACGGAGATGAGGGAGGCGAACGAGGTCCTCGCCGCCAAGTTTGAGGAACGGTTGGCCGGCGTGAGGGATGACGTGACGGAGCTGGGCAAGCGGATGGGCCAAGTAGACGACCGCCTTAATGATTTAGAGGAAAAGGCCGACAACATCGCAAAACCCCTCACCCGCCTGACGGAGGAAAACCGGCCTTATGTGTGGACGGAGGACGCCGGAGACGCTTTCCAGCACCCGAAGGGGACCCTGTGCAGTGCTCCAATTTTGGGTTTCCCACAACCGGGTGGCGCCTTCATTGTGGACACCGACGCTAGCGACCATTACATTGGAGGTGTCCTATTGCAGATCCAGGACGGCCATGAGCGCACAAGAGTGGAAGAGAAGGAGCGTGCCGCAGCAGTCCGAATAGTTGTGGCAGCGCCTGCTGAAGGCTGGGATAGCGCAGGCCTGAGGAGGGAGCAGCTGGCGGACGCAGACTTGGGGCCACTCTTGAGGGAAGTGGACGCAGGGACGAGACCAACCTGGGAGGACATCGCACCGAGGAGCGCCACCTACAAGTCGCACTGGGCAAAATGGGACTCGTTGAAGACCAGAGTGGGCGTGCTGTTCCGGGTATGGGAGTCACCCGATGGGAAGGCGCAGAGAGAACAGTTGGTACTTCCCCGGAGCAAGGTCCCGGAAGTCTTGGAGGAAGTGCACGCCGGTACTTCAGGAGGACACCTGGGAGCGAACCGAATGATTCGCAAACTACGGCAGCGCTACTTCTGGCTGAGACTCCGAGCGGATGCTGGTGGTACACCTGGACCGCCTCGCACGCTACGTTGGGGCTGTTCGGGGCGAACAGCTTTGAGGAGGGAGCAGTGTAACGCGACCGTTGGAACACCCTGTAAAGCAGCTGAGAGCGGGAGACGAGGGAGGTCCGTGTTAGCTACGCCCTCCCCTCGTTTGTCTTATAGTGGTGACAGGGACGACTGGGGAAAGAAACATAATTGTGCGGTCTGTTTCTCTTCCACCTGGTTCCAGAAATTACGGGATCTTTCATCATCTGGAAACGTCTAGAAGACGGCGAGATGCTTATAAAAAGGGCTGCAGCTAGTCAGTGAGGAGTCAGTCAGTTGGTTAGTGTGTGAGTGAGGACAGTTCTTGGTGTAAGAAGGCAGTGTTAGTCAGTGACGTGTTAATGAACGAAAGGATTGTGAACGAGAAGACTGTGTGGAATTGTGTACGTGCATCGGAACGGTAACGGACGGACTGGTGAATTGTAACTGTGTGCAGCAAGTAATTCTGTGTAATTGGCAAGAGTTAAACTGTAAGTCGGTGGAAATAAAGCACATTTTGGAGTGGTGTAATTGGACTTTTCATTTCACGAACCCACAAAGTCACAGTATGAAACTACTGTGTGTTGAAAAAGGAATTTTCAAACCCGTCACATGTCAGTGAAAGATAATCCAAGATCTGGTAGACCGTCAATGACAGATGATGCTGTTGTTGCGAACTATTTTGGTGACATAGGGATGGAGACGTCGACTCAGGTTTGTTATAGCAGAGCACTTAGGATTCAGTTACCAAAAAGCGTTTAATGACAAGCAAAATATGGGTCTTTCAGAATTGTCTGACTTACCTTAGGGAGATGTACGAGCTGTGTTGTTGACGACGACTAACCCAAGAGGGGCACTCGCCGGACAGCCGTCCTTCGTGGAGTACCCTGGCGACTGCCGCGAGATGGCGTGTCTTATACTTTATATATTATTTCCATATCCGGTCAATACCGCAATATCCTTAATAATTTACGTACTAAGTACATTTCTAGCAATTTAGAAACTTCAGAATCTTACAACAGTTCCTCTCGGTATTTACCAACCGGAAGTGGCTAACCCATAGGGACTTCTATGTGACATACATTCCGAACAACAGGGCGGAGGTTGCGGGCTTAAACCGGAAGTTAAGACAATCCCAGGAGAGGTGCGACATCCTCTCTGTTACACAACCGAACCAAGTTCTGAACTTACTAAGAAATTCTGATAATAATGGAAGATATCTGAAATAAGGTTTCTTATAATGTCAGCTGGCCACACTGTCACAGTGAAGAAGGTGTAGTGTTTAATACCGGAAGACAGACGAGCAACCATCCAAATGATCATGAATGAGACATATCTTAGTTATGGTAGTGTGTGGACGAACTGCACATGTCTAAGGTGTCTCCGCGGTGGGTTACACGTTTGCTAAACCCTTTCCAAAAGCAAACACGGCGTGACCATTCAATACAGATGTTGATGATGTTGGAACAGCATAAAGTTGATCAGCATGCCCGAGGCTGATATTTTCACGGACATGTGGGGTGAAGGTGAGGCTGCGGTCTAGTCGGACACCCAGGTATTTGTCGGATCTAACCCAAGGGATCCTTCTCCACCTTAACCGCAGGTCTCCTTCTGGGCGCCAGCTCTCCGCTCTAAAACTTTGCATGGTTTTTATACCCTCAATCACTGTTCTAGAATGCAGTCGATCGTTCAATAACAATCGCGACGGAGCGAAAGACGGAACTATCAGACATCACTCTTTCTCTCTCTCGGCAGGCGTTCTGCGCTCGCGCCACTACAGTCTGATTTTTAAAAGAAGATACGTGAAATTAAAACTATTTATTTTCTGGTTAGACCATTTCGAACTCTATTTTTCTTAAAAACATTACTTTGAGACACATTTATATCATTGAAGGCCGCTAGTTCTAATTTCAGCAACTGCACTATCCAAATTAGCCAAATGATGAATTAAAGAGCTAAACATGTGGTTACTTCCTCCATGTAGCTTATGATGCCTAATATTTTGTGTTACCGTGGTTTTACTTTGTGTTTATCCAACTCAAACAACTACTAAGTTTTAAAACTGTCCATCAGCCTGGCATGTAGAGTCATTTATAAGATTGAGCCACAGAAGGCATTTCCAGAACGAGCGCGCCTGTTTTCGAGAGATATTTCTTGTCCCTTCGCTGCTGCGACAGTTGGCAATAAGGGGCAGAAATACGGCAGTGCAGACAATGTAATCTCAAGTGTGGGACTGTTTGCCAGGACTTATGAGGTTGTACTTCTTATCATGGATTTAGTGGTATCCCAGATAGCCACTGTAGTAGCGTCACTATCCCCAAAACCACTTTATAATGCACAGCTTTACATACAAAGTAACGGATGCACATCTTTCACTTTAATTGTTGGCAACATTTCTAAACGTTTACTTTCTCTACAGCCTACCTACAGTAAGTACTGAATTTAAAGCACAAAAACAAAAAACTGTAACAAGGTTCAGAATTTCCATATTGTGTCTCCCTAAACCGAGCATGACTCGTGTATTTACCCGGTAAACCACCAGGAGCTCTCGCATTTGAGATAAACTGTTTGTGGCGACTTACTGTCGTAAGCACTTAAGTCCCAGGCTTCACCATTTAACTCTTATTATTTTAGTTAATTGATGGAAATTAATCATTTCTTCACACTAGCCGTATATAGGCTAAGGTTTTTGATATAGTCAAAATGAAATAATTCAATGCCACGGCCGGGGTTTGAAGCCTGGGACTCAAGTACTTAAAATAGTAAGCCGCCACGCACGGTGTGTCTCGAACACGAGAGCTCCTAGTCAGTGGCGGCTGGTGCGTTAAATTATTGGTGGTGCACAAATGAAAAATAAAATACAGAGTAGTAATGACTCATCTATTTATACAGATTCTCTGCTCTACTCTCCTTAGACCTGGCGAATCTATCGATAACTTTTGCGTTGAAGTCGCTGATCTTCATAACAAAATCTCTCTCAATTGAAAGCATTGCTAATGCTGACAATCGGTCCTGTGACATTGTGTTCCTAAGGAAAGTTTTTATCCTTTTTAAAGTTAAGAAACAGCGTTCTGCTTCAGCGGTAGATATTGGCATAGTTAACAGTACTCGGAGGAGTTTGACGTATTCGCTGAATGTAGCACGTAAATTGTTTTCCTTATTGAAGTCCATCAAGCACAAAGCGCCGGACATTCCACGAAATTCCTCTCGACTGTAAATTACAGTCAGTTCTCTACGAATTTTTGTTCCAATGATAAAAGAATAGAACCTTATTGTTTCTCTAAGGGAATCTTCTGGAAATGTCTTAGAAATTTTCTTGATGAAACAAAGTTGAGGCTACCAGATGTTCCGTGAAGCTAAATCTGTCCTTTGCTTCTCTAAGAATGCCACATACTTCAAGAGCTTCTCTTCTTTTCACTCCATGATCTTCTATTCTTCTCCTCTTAATTGCAGTTTCTTCGTGTTCCTCGATATCCACGCTATTTCTTACCTTTTGCACTTCGCTTTTAAATGCGTTTAGCTGGGCGATGGCAAATGTTGCATTGCAGTCTCGTTTCTGTAGCTGATTGTACAAAATGTCCACATGTGGCATGATCTTGTAGAAGAAAGAGAGCCAGAATACAAAATTATAATCTTTCAAAGTGGCCATAAACCCAGAATGCTGAACAAGTGTGGCGTTGTTGTTTAACAGAGCTCTCTTCTGAATAACCACCATGCATTTAATTAAATTCTCCGTGTGTTCGAAAAGCAGAGCACAAAAAAGCTAAGCCTGAAGGTCACGCTATAGCCGTTGCTAAGAGTAGGAGGAGCTAGGTTTACAAACCTCCATTTAAGCAATGCATAAGAAGCCACTCCCATCTCTTCACCTTCCCGCAAACCCCTCAGAGAGCCTACATTTGGGCGAAATCTTAGGTTAACTCTTCACTGCAAACCTGCGGCTCCTACAGCTAATCACTGTTTATTTCGACTTCTGCGGTCATGGGCAGCTACAGACGATAAGCGTAATTGAATCATGTTTGTATATAAAACAATGCAAAGAAATACAGCTTTAATGTGCAAAATACACCTGTTGTATATTCAAAATCAGTGGGTGTGGCGCAAACCTGCAACCTTATGGAGGAACGGCCCCTGCTCCTAGTGGTTTACTGGGGAATGTATGAGTCTTTTGGAGAATTTAATGGCATGACGGCAAGTTGGCCATGGTAGCTCAATGGGTTAGAGCGACTAGATAGAAACCAGGAGGTACAGTAGTTGTTTTGTAACTGCAGTATCAGGCAGCGATTAGGAGGCGGCGAATTAATTGAAGTCAAATAATTAAAAGAGAATATAAATTAATAGAAATGCTTTGCCAAACTAATATAACAATCTTGTTATAATAATATAAAATTAGAATGATTAAAATATCAGTTCAATTAAAGAATAAGAATGGAAGAATATAATTTAATATAACATATATACTAGCATCCGGGCAAGAAAGAGAAAATATTCTTGTAAAAATCTGTACACGTCGCAGAGACAGGAAAGAAGGGCCCGTTACCTTCTTTGTGTTAGTAAAAGTTCAATGTCTGAAGACTATTGTATTCTTTCAGCTAGGAATGTTTTGGGACAAAGGACTTTCAAAATGAAGTTGAGCATGAACGCTAAAGAGATTTACTTCGCTGATGTGGTAACGATGCGTACCGTTACAAACAACTCAGGGTAGGCGTTCCACAACTCAGGGTGGACGGAATGTCAGTTAGTCATATGAGTTTTGAAAACCAATGCGAAAATTCGGAATAAAATGAGAAACCAATAAGAATGGATCGTTTGAGAAGGGTGAGCTAGTTTAGTCACGTGATAAAGTTATAGAGGGGGTTAGAATAAGGTTCGAACTGAATGGAGAAGTAAGAAAAACTTTACTTACAAGTTGATACTGCGACGGGAAGGACGTGTAGAAAAACTAAACTTACAAGTTGATACTACGACAGGAAGAACGTGTGGAAAAACTTTACTTATAGTTGATACTACGACAGGAAGAACGTGTAGAAAAACTTTACTTACATGCTGATACTACGACAGGAAGAACGTGTAGAAAAACTTTACTTATAGTTGATACTACGACAGGAAGAACGTGTAGAAAAACTTTACTTACAAGTTGATACTACGACAGGAAGAACGTGTGGAAAAACTTTACTTATAGTTGATACTACGTCAGGAAGAACGTGTAGAAAAACTTTACTTACAAGTTGATACTACGACAGGAAGAACGTGTAGAAAAACTTTACTTACAAGTTGATACTACGACAGGAAGAACGTGTAGAAAACCTTTACCTACAAGTTGATACTACGACAGGAAGAACTTGTAGAAGACCTTTACTTACAAGTTGATACTACGACGGGAAGAACGTGTAGAAAAACTTTACTTACAAGTTGATACTACGACGGGAAGAACGTGTAGAAAAACTTTACTTACAAGTTGATACTACGACAGGAAGAACGTGTAGAAAAACTTTACTTACAAGTTGATACTACGACAGGAAGAACGTGTAGAAAAACTTTACTTACAAGTTGATACTACGACGGGAAGGACATGTAGAAGAACTTTACTTACAAGTTGATACTACGGCAGGAAGAACGTGTAGAAAAGCTTTACTTACAAATTGTTATTAAGACAGGAAGATCGTGTAGAAAAACGTTACTTGCAAGTTGATACTACGGCAGGAAGAACGTGTAGAAAAGCTTTACTTACAAATTGTTATTAAGACAGGAAGATCGTGTAGAAAAACTTTACTTCCAAGTTGATACTACGGCAGGAAGAACGTGTAGAAGAACCTTTACTTACAAGTTGATACTACGTCAGGAAGGACGCGTAGAAAAACTTTGATACTACGTCAGGAAGAACGTGTAGAAAAACCTTACTTACAAGTTGTTACTACGTCAGCAAGAACCTGTAGAAAAACTTCACTTACAAGTTGATACTACGACAGGAAGAAAGTATAGAAAAACTTTACTTACAACTTGATACTACGACAGGAGGAGCGTGTAGGAAAACTTTACTTACAAGTTGATACTGCGACAGGAAGAACGTGTAGAAAAACTTTACTTACAAGTTGATACTTCGACAGGAAGAACGTGTAGAAAAACTTTACTTACAAGTTGATACTACGACGGGAAGAACGTGTAGAAAAACCTTACTTACAAGTTGATACTTCGACAGGAAGAACGTGTAGAAAAACTTTACTTACAAGTTGATACTACGACGGGAAGAACGTGTAGAAAAACGTTACTTAAAGGTTGATACTACGTCAGGATGAACGTGTAGAAAAACTTTACTTACAAGTTGATACTACCACAGGAAGAACGTGTAGAAAAACTTTACTTACAAGTTGATACTACGACAGGAAGAACGTGTTCATGTGCATTAAGAAGAGAAGCGAAAATTTCGAAGTCTGAAAGGTGGTCACCGATCCAAGTCGATAAACAAACATTGATTCAAGAATTAAACCAAATAATTCTACAACAAAGCAAGTATTATTAATATGACTGAGTAGACAACAACAACCACAAAAAGCCATTTACTACAATCATTCACCTAAGGACAAGAGAATAGCTCCAATTAGAACCCAACCAATTTAACTATGTTTTGCGGGTTTGCCGCACTATGCACTGTACAGTGCTGCCATACCTGTGTGCGTGTGTAAGAGAGAGACTAAAGACACTTACGTTTCCGAGGAAAGAGCTGCTTTGATATTTTCTTACCAACATTGCGTATGGTGCAGCCGCAATATTATTCTCCCGACTTTGTGTAAACAAAATGTTAATGAAAGCTGTTCATATGGATAACGTGTAAAATACCTCATGGATCTGTTTGTTAAGTACGCATAAAATGGAAATGTCCGTGACCATTTGGTAAACCAAATGATTGTCGAGTTTTGTGAATTCTGCAAGAACTGCTAAATGTGTGAACCTACAACGGTTTCGGTATAGTAGCTCGAAAGTTCCATTTCCTCTGTAGCTACCACAGCCACAGTACGAGTTGTTTATTCAGAAAAATGGATGGCCGGCAAAAAAGCAGAACGCGTAGTGTGGTACATAAAACAGAATTTGTTATCCAAACTCATCAGAGCAGCGAGACTCGCTATACAAACAACATTTTTGCTTGGAACAACAAGTTTATGGAGTGTTCTTTGTACAGAAAGAGCGATTTTTACAGCGTGGAGATCACTGTCGATGAAACGTTTTGGATTCACAACTGGAACATAAAGAAGTAGTCCGCTCTGTCCAGAACATCTGTTTGTGTAATCAGTAACTGACATACGCCGAAACATTATCTGCCTATATAACCAATAAAACAAAAGACTATCGCTTCCTACATTCTCTACCGTGCAACTAATGAGTAGAAAATGTATTGTATTCCACCCAGAAATACAGTTTTTAAGTTCCCTAACGATTAACAAGATCCTAGGAAACGGTTTGCTTACGTGTGTCAGCAGTACAGACAGATATTTGATATTTATTTGTACAGTTGCCATTACAGTTTCACTACAATAACTGACATCTGACAATCACTATTATATATCCTGTAAAACACATAAAATTTCTGACTGTAGATTTACTTGTTGACTCAGATCCCCTGGCCTTAAGCCTTTGGTTTTCCTGAGCATCTTGGGGTCATTTCTTATTGACCTTCGCTTCTTTTACCTCTAATACACTTTTCTCTTCACTTAAATAAGAATTCTCGAGGAGGTTGCAATGTGAAAAAAAAGTTTGGGAGGAAAAAATGGGAGAAAGTAGAGAAGAGGTTAGTAGCTATAAAAATGTTAAGGGAATGGAGGAAAAGAAGGTAAGAAGTATTGGTGAGTTCTTGCAGAGAGTAAAATTAAAATGGGCCAGAAATGTATGTTCTTTAAGTCAGTAACGTTTTGGAATTAAAACACACATGCAAAATATCACAATAATTTTATTTTTACATGAAAGCCTGTACCTTAGTCTACTTTTCTACACAATTTCCGTGAATATTGAGGCACTTGTCATAACGTGGCACCAGTTTCCAAATACACTCCTCTTAAAATTCTGTTGCCTGACGTGTTAACCACTGTATCACAACTGTTTTGACTTCGTTATCTTCCTGAAGACGCTGACCGCTCAGATCTTTCTTCAAGTGCAGCAACAAAAGGTAGTCGCTGGGCGCCAGATCAGGGCTGTATGGAGGATGATCTAGTGTTTCCCATTCAAAAGATTTGATGAGATCTTTGGTCCGATTAGCCATATGTGGACGGGCATTGTCATGCAGCAAAACGAAACCCTTACTCAACTTGGCACGTATTTTGTTCTGGATTGCACGGCGCAGATTGCTCAATGTCTCACAGTAAGACGCTGCATTGATTGCCTCATTACGAGGCAGAAACTCCACCAGCAATACTCCTTTTCTGTCCCATAAAACTGTGCACATGATTTTCCGGGCAGAAATTGTTTGCTTAAACTTCACTTTTGTGGGTGATGATGAATGTCGCCATTCCATGGGTTGTTGTTTCGATTCTGGTGTGACGTAGGCTACCCATGTTTCATCACCAGTAACAATTTGGTCTAAAAAATCTTCACCTTCATTGTGGTGCCGTTCAAGGAAAGTCAATGCACTGCCTAAACGTTGGGTTTTGTGCAAATCCGTCAACATTTTCGGAACCCAACGTGAACACAATTTCCGGTACTTGAAGTTCTCGGTCACAGTGCGATAAAAAACACTACGAGAATATTGAGGAAAATAGTCGCACAATGATGAAATTGTAAAGCGTCTGTTTTCTCTCACCTTTTCGTCCACTTTCTGCACCAAATCTTCAGTAACGACCGAAGGACGCCTACTCCGTTCTTCATCATACACATTTGTGCAGCCATCTTTAAATGCTCTCACCCATTTCCTTACCATTCCATCACTCATAATGTTTTGTTCGTAAACCTCACATATCTCACGATGAATATCGATCGAGTTTACGCCTTTAGTACTAAGAAATCGTATAACGGCCCGTACTTCACAATCGGCGGGACTCACGATTGTCGGAGGCATCTTAAACACTCAGTAACCAACGTATACAATGAAGAATTTAGACTGTAATGTGGTCAGTGTGTAGACAAGAGATGTAGGTAACCAGCGCGCATGCGCGGAACGCCGACCATAGCGCTGCGGCGGCGGAATCGCAGAACGGTACTGACTTAAAAAACATGCCTCGTATATATGTATATATATTGTTGCAAACCACGATTGTAAGGGGGGTGAAGCACTTACAAACCTAATGGATAACTGGGGGTGTAGCTAAGGTAGCAGATGATAGAGCTAAACAGGTCAAAGTTTAGGGACATGCTTAGGATTAAATGAAAGTGATGGGTTCTCCATAACATTGACAAATATATTGTAAAGATTGGGGAAGTCAAATCAAACAAAGCTCTCCTTTATCTTGAAGAGATAACGGGTGCAATCAAGACAGAGATTGAATCAATTAATACATAATAAATATTACCTTTTATGTAGATTAGCGCAGAGTTCTGAACAGGAGGTGGCTGGTTCACTTTGATGAGTTGAGTTTTGTAGAAGTATTCACAAGTTATATGATGAGACTAAAGTAGCAGCATCCAATGATCTAACCAACTGATGACTGACTGATGGTTGATTAACCAACCATGATCTGACCAGTCCTTCCTTACTGGCTGCAATCGTTTAAATAGAACTGACTTCCAAAATGTCTGCTATCGTACGACTCAGCGATTCCTCACAAAGGGTTTACGTCCTATGGTGCAATCTTGTGCAACCAAACAATAACTCTTCTTAATTTTTCTGTCGATTTAACAGAACACACATGAGCTGGCAGGACAGTACCACTGCTTACTCTGATCACTAAGTCATTCAACCTGTATCGAATTGTTAATTCCTGCTAAAACCTGGAGCTTACCACGAAATGAAATGTGAACCTCCAATAATTAAAATATTTTACAAATCTTGTTCATGCCCTATACACAACAATAAGAAAGGAAGATGAGGGGGAACGATGGGACTAATTAAGTAACAAGGAGACATGGAGGTTAAGAGCTTTATCTCCACTGCAGCGCTGAGATCGTAGTTCCACACATGCGCGGTAGACACTCAACTCAACTGTAGGCTGGCGGGCTGTTTGGAACAGCCCGAAGGGTGGTCAAATCGTGTACCTGCTCTTGGAAGAGCTTAACCACGTAGTGGTGGGATGTGGAAGTTACAGGATGACGGGTGTAATTTAAGTGGGTGTTGAGCAGAGAGGTAACTTGTTGCTCTTCAGGGAATGATGAACCGGGTGCTACAGTCAGCGTACACCGCTGGTGGATTAATTAATAAACTAAGAAGAAGATATGTATAATTTTGAGTTTTCCAGAATAAATTTTGGATAGCTGAAATATAGTTTAGGCTGAAATGGAGATCATGTGGTTACCGGTAATGACCGCAAGACATGCGGGGTAACCGGTATCGCTTTAAGCGACGCTCACGAGGTACATAATCCCCAAGAAGTTTGTCGCCCGGCGCCTAATTTCATCCTCCACATATCGGAAGAATGAAGCTTCGTGAAGTAGTCTCACTGGGAACCTTGTGCAAACACAATAAATAATCCGAAGACATTTATTCTGTGCACGTTGGAGCAGAACTTGGTTTGAGCCTGCGGCCATACCCCAGACTTCGCACGCATAGAGCATGACAGGGAGTACCAGAGTCATAAAGAGGCGCAACTTTAGGGAAACAGACATCGCAGACCTAAGCACGGGGTATAGTGATGCCACGGCACCACACGACCGATGCGCTTGCTCCTGGTTGTGCTCCCGAAAAGTTAGACCATTGTCCAGCTTGACTCCCAAGTATTTGATTGAATTCTCCCACCTGATCCCTTGCCCAAAGTAGGTGAATGTGGGGAAGTTGGCGAGAAAGTGGCGCTTGGTGAACAATATCTCTTGGCTTTTCTCCGTATTAATGGACAATCGCCAAAGAGTGCAGCAATCCTGGACGAGGATTGAATAGCGTTGGATGGGGTTGTACGTTCTGAGTGGATGTCCGTTTGTTGAAAATAGCAGCACGTCGTCAGCATATTGTGCTATGTTGACGTGCTGTTCAGTGGGAAGGTCAGCCACGTAGACGCTGTAGAGCGTCGGGATAACACAGAACCTTCGGGGACTCCGCCGCGGATAGACCTTCGTGTAGACCCGCCACTGTGACAGTGAAGAATCTATGTTTTAGGAAAGAATGTAAAAGATGTAGGACTTGAGTGGGTATCTCCAGTTGGATGAATTTGTACAGAAGACCCGCGTGCCAGGTTGTAGAGAAGGCCTTTTCCACGTCCAGAGAAACCGCCGAGGTGAATGCCTTGTCCTGGAAACCCAGGGCTGCAGCCTCCACCACGCGCAGCAATTGCTGTGACGTAGTATGCCCAGGAGGAAAGCCAAACTGGTGAGGGGGGATGGCTTGAATGTCTCCCAGAAGGGAGGTAGACACTCTGAATCAAGGAGAAGAAATGTGCGCCATTGTGAGATCCCTGTCAGCCACGTACGCTTTGTTATGTTTGTTTACAATGTCGGTGTTGATTGAAAATCCCGCCACTTGTGAAATCAGATATGTGCTTCGTTTTCTGAATGTTAGGAAAGTGAAACAAATTGAAATTTGTCGGCTGTCAAAAGGTGCTGTGTTTCTTCATGACAACGCACGACCACACACTGCAAATGCGACGAAAAACATCCTACAGAAATTTGGCTGGAACGTGTTTGACCACAGCAGCTATGACCTCGCTCCTAGCGACTTTGATCTGCTTTTGCATCTCAAATCTTTCCTTGGCGGTCAACACTTCAACAATGACGAAGTGTTGAAAGAAAATGTTTCCAACTGGTTGAAGACACAGGCCGCGAACTTATATGAACAAGGTAGACAAAAACTTGTGCCTCGCTATGACAAATGCCTGCAAAATTTCGGCAGTTATGTGGAAAAGGAGAATTTTGTGCAATAAATAATTTTTCTCTATCTATACAAAATTTAATTTTATTACCAAACAGAAGTCACTTTCAAGACGTACCTCCTATGGAATTATCTGTATTTTTTAAAATACAGACTTAAATATTTCTATGTTCCGGGCACTTGAAGCATCCCGGTGCACTTCCAGTCTGGTTTACATATGTTCACCAGCAATAATGTCCCTCCATTATACAGTAAGGTTTGCAACTGTGTAGTCTTGTAAGGAAGTGCTTAAAAACAAAAGATGACCAGATGTGTTTCCTTGTTTCAGTGACCAAGTTTATACGTGTTGGAGTGTCGGATGAGAATGACAGTCCGCCGTTCTTCGAGAGGTCCTTGTACGAGGCTGAAGTGGACGAAACTGAGGAACTGGAACACACCATACTCACCGTCACCGCCAGAACTCGCAACGAAAGTGAGTACCAATTTGACTCTTTTTCTTGTAGTTCTAGCTACTATTTTCGATTTAATCGACCGTCTTATTTCTTTCGTAACTTTTTAGTAATGAAATGTCCAGAACGGTGCTTGATATGCAACCTCAAGGTTAATATCATAGCTTCCCCATGTACTACCCTCTATGAGCAGGGTGGTTGTATCCACCCTCTCATACCAGTAATAAACAACTTACAAGTCCCAGGTTTACTTTTTGCAGACGATTTGGTAATAATGTCCATTACCGTTAATGGGTTAAAAATATTTTTGCAAGAGGTGGAGAAATACTGTTCAGAGTGGGGCTGAAAGGTAAACAGCGAAAAAACTCAAATTGTAGTATTTACAAAAGGAACCAAATTGAGTAAATATGAAAAGTGGAAGAAGGGAGAAGCTGAATACAAAGTAGTGCGTTACTGTACTTAGGACTAAAATTAGATGCAGGAGGCAAATGGGAAAAACAAAAGAAATCAGCACTGGCAAAAGGGAAAGCAGCTGTGAGAGGGTGTCTATATAAAATGCCGGAGATGGAGATGAAATGGTTGGAAAGAGTATATAGTTCTGTAGTCGAGGCCAGAATGCTATATGGAATTGAAATATGGGGGCTTGAGAATGGGTGGGAAGTTGTGGATCAGATACATAGGATGTTCTGTAAGGAAGTTTTGGGGCTGCCAATGGCAACAGCAAACGAAATTGCTCAAACTGAAATGGGGAGAGTAACAAGGAAAGGTTTAATAATGGAAAGAGCCTTGAAATACTGGCATAGGATCTTGAATTTAGATGAAGGCAGCTTATTGCAACAATGTTTAAAATATCAAGAAGCAAGTCTGCAAAGCTCGAGCTGGGCAAGCACTCTTCGAAACAATTTAGAAAATAACGACTTAGGGGATATTTGGAGAAAAAGAGATAGAAATTATAAAGGTTTCTGGAGGGGTGTTAGAAAAAGATTTAAAGATATAGAGATTCAAAAACTGTTCAGCCAGTTAGGTGAAAAGAGGTCATTGGTATATTATGTTGAGTTAAAAAGTGGCTGGGGAAGGGAGCAGTATATAGATAAAACCATTAATGAAGAAAGGAAGGGGATAGACTGGCTGAGAGCAGGAGTGTGGAGGCTAAAAGGGCAGCGGAATGGGTTTGTGCAAGGCAAGTGCCCATTGTGTGGGGGTAAGGAAGATGTGGAACATATCCTTTTTGAATGCAGGGAAACTGAGATTTGGTGAAAAGAATACATCTGGAGAAAAATTAAGCGAAGTCCTGATATATGTAAAATTATAGATAAAAATCTCAAGAATGTAGGTCAGTTCTTAGATAAAGTGAAAAATAAATGGAAGTGGACTGTGAAAAAAGGAAATGAACAGTAGTGTGTAAGCAATAGTAGTAATGGTAGTTATGGTAGTAGTAATAGAAATGTAGGTAGTGTACTACACATTTTGTAATTCAACGGGCTGCCCACCAATTAATGGCCTGGGCCAAATACTGGTGATCAGCTCAACAATTGTAATAGCTTAGTACACAAATAAATAAATAAAAAAAAGTATCCACCCTCTTGTCTTCGACCGTTGAGAGTTTATCATTCCACGGACAAGAATGTTTAAGTTTTCCTTGAAAATCATGTCGGTGAGGCTTTCGTCTACATCCCAAAATCTTGCAATTAGTTTGCCTCGCTAATTACAACTTCGATTGGATTGGAAGAAACCAGCAAAAAGCTCTACAGTATAAAGTGTTAAAAACAGTGTCGTCAATGATATGCGTGATCTCTTCATCAATGAAGAGAGTTTTAAACCAAGGTATCCTTCACACTGTTAAAGAATTTTCATATATTTGAAACGTACGAGGTTGTTCAAGTTATAATACCTATTTTTTCAGGACTGGAGCAGATAGGAACTTCTGGTTGTTTTTAAAATAGCCGTGGCCTCTTTGTGACTGCGTGACAGTTGGCAGCACTGCACAAGGCATAGAACTCTTCTGGCAGTGACCAGAGTTAGGACTGTTTTGATACTTAAAATGGCGACATTTTCATTGCAGGAACACAATTTTCGTGGTGTGACACTATTGAAATTAATCGCCAGTTGAGTGAGGTATGTGGTGATGGTACCATGGATGTGTCTAATGTGCGTTCCTGGGTGCGACAGTTCAATGAAGGCAGAACATCATATGACAACAAACCAAGAGGGTTGGTATTTCCGTGGGATCTGTACACACAATCGTGCATGAAGATCTAAAATGCTCCATCGGCGATCCTCCAAAACAATAGTTTACCTTAGCTGGATCATGTCGTCAGACCGGCTGGTGCGAGGACGTGACTGTCTTGGTTTGTTGTCACACGATGTTCTGCCTTCATTGAACTGTCGCACCCAGAAACGCACATTAGACACATCTATGGCACCATCACCACATGCATCACTTAACTGTCTTGGTTTTAGTCACACGATGTTCTGTCTTCATTGAACTGTCGCACCCAGGAACGCACATTAGACACATCAATGGTACCATCACCACATGCCTCACTTAACTGTCTTGGTTTGTTGTCACACGATGTTCTGCCTTCATTGAACTGTCGCACCCAGGAACGCACATTAGACACATCCATGGTACCATCACTACAAGCCTCACTTAACTGTCTTGGTTTGTTGTCACACGATGTTCTGTCTTCATTGAACTGTCGCACCCAGGAACACACATTAGACACATCCATGGTACCATCACTACATGCCTCACTTAACTGTCTTGGTTTGTTGTCACACGATGTTCTGTCTTCATTGAACTGTCGCACCCAGGAACGCACATTAGACACATCCATGGTACCATCACTACATGCCTCACTTAACTGTCTTGGTTTGTTGTCACACGATGTTCTGTCTTCATTGAACTGTCGCACCCAGGAACGCACATTAGACACATCCATGGTACCATCACTACATGCCTCACTTAACTGTCTTGGTTTGTTGTCACACGATGTTCTACCTTCATTGAACTGTCGCACCCAGGAACGCACATTAGACACATCTATGGTACCATCACCACATGCCTCACTTAACTGTCTTGGTTTGTTGTCACACGATGTTCTACCTTCATTGAACTGTCGCACCCAGGAACGCACATTAGACACATTCATGGTACCATCACTACATGCCTCACTTAAGTGTCTTGGTTTGTTGTCACACAATGTTCTGCCTTCATTGAACTGTCGCACCCAGGATCGCACATTAGACACATCTATGGTACCATCACCACATGCTTCACTTAACTGTCTTGGTTTGTTGTCACACGATGTTCTGCCTTCATTGAACTGTCGCACCCAGGAACGCACATTAGCTACATTCATGGTTCCATCACCACATGCCTCACTCAACTGATGATGATAAATGTATAAGGGCGCTCAACAGCAGCGGTTATCAGCGCCCTTTAAAATTATTCATGGCAATAGCCAGATATAAATGGTTCTAAAGCTCTATACAAGTGTAAATAAACTTATAAAATACATGTACATAATGTGACCTTGTGGTTTCGTAGAATTAAAATTCCAATTGCACAACTCCAAATTTTCTTTATTCCCACCGAAGTACAGTTGGTACACTTGCCGATTACTAAGAATTACGTAGCGCACACAATTACATTCCACCAGTTCGTCTGTCACAGGCCCACTCCACACTCACAATTACGTAACACTCCAATTACGTACAACTCTCTATACAGGCGACTAAAACCCCTCTGATACACGTACGCAGTCTTCCTGTCCGCTCTCTAACACTCCGCTCTTCATGGCTGCTCGCCAAGAACTGACTGACTTTTTTTTTTTAATTTTTTTTCTTTCATTTTATATATTTCATTTTTTTTGTAACAAGAAAGAGAAAAGGACAGGAGGAGAGAAAGAAAAGCCAACAAGAGGAGTTCCGGAAAATAAAGGGGGAAGATCAGGTAAGTAGGGGAGTCCCACTGAGAAGCACCTCCGTTAGTGGCGGTTGATGCTCCTGCGCTCAATAAAGAGGCGCAGTTCTGGTTGGCTTACCAGGCTATGGACCATGACACAAGGCCCTGACCATAGCCTGCGAAGTAAAGCGGGTGTGAAAAGTTTGAAGGAAGGATATGAGAGAGTTGAAGTATTACTTTATTATGTTGCAATCACTGCGCACCATGTAGTGCTTGGGGAGTGGCATTGACGCCTGGCGGCGTCGGGGTCTGTGCTGCGTATCATGGGGAGTGTCGGGCGCTGTGGCTGTCTGGAAGTTCATGCTGTTTTGAATGGTGTCAATGGAGTCTCGTAGTTCCGGGAATTCCTGTGAAATTGATTCGGTGTCAACAGTACAGTTGGCGAGTGCCACCTGGATATCGTACTGTTTGTTATGGAGTTTCTCGAGGGTTTGCAGCATGCTGTTCTGTGTGGTAAGGCTGGCGTTGTGGTTGACTTCCAGCTTTTTGAGATTCTTCTGTTGGGCGATTGTGGTCTTGATGATTTGTGTCAGTTGTTCTTGAAGTGCTGTGAGTTGCTGTGTGATGGTAGAGATCCGGTCTTGTGCTGCTGTATTGTGTTTGTTAAGGAGTACGGATGTTGACTGAAAATGTTTGTCCAGAGCTGTCGAAAGTGTCGAGAAGTTGGAGCAGGTGGTTTCTGCTGTGGTCCGTGTCTTTTCCAAGTCCGAGCGTATGTCAGTCAGTAGATCGTACTGTGATGTGATGTCATTTAGTCGCGTCGATAGTTTGAGAAGAACTTCACTGGCGGCTTCTTGGTGGGTGTTGGCGGCGGTGACAGCGTCCTCCAAGTTTCCCAGTCGGGTGGTGATATTCAGGGCCTCTGAGTGGAGGTCCTGTATCTCCTCCCTGGGGGATCTGAGTGCAGCTGCGGCAGCGAAGTTTTCTTCAAGGCGTCTGAGGCGAGTGTTAGTCTGCCGAAGTTCTTCCCGGAGCTCTTGAAGAAGAAGTAGAACTTCCGGTGATGTGGCGTGCTCGGCAGAGCTGGGTGCTGTCCGTCTGACACTCGTCTCGACTAGGCGGGGGTACAGAGGGCACTGCGCTTGCCCAGTGTAGTGGCCGAAGCCACTGCAGGTTGCGCAGTACCGGCGGCGGCGGCGGAGGTCGTGTTTTCGGCAGTCTCTAGTCAGCCACGGAGCACCGCAGTAGTGGCAGCGAGGTGGTGCTGATCAGTGTTCCGATGAGTGCCCGTAGCTACAGCATCGTCGACATGGAGCAGGTCGCTCACTCCTGCCCGTCTCGGTTCGTAGGCACTGCCCCAATAGGGGCAGACCACAACTCAAAGCCATGTCGTAATCAACGGTGTCGGCGAACTGCATTCTGACGAGGTTCGTTGGTACTCGGTGAGTTGTGATCCTTGATGTTCTGCGGATAGACGGCCAAAGTTGCAGCGCTGCAGCGTGGATGAACTTGGTCGGCAGATCGCGGCGGGCCCCACGGACAACTCCTGAGCGCAGCATCTGCGGACCCAGAGCAGCCGTAGAGTGGGAAGCCCGCGGTGGAGGCTGCGCAGGAGCTGCATTCGCAGGAGCGATGCAAACCTCGGCGTAAGCTGGCTGCGGCGGTGGACCGTGGTTTGCTGCGGTGCTGGAAGATGAAGGCTGCGTGGAGGGGGAGGCTGGTCCTGCAGGCTGAGCGGGCCCGAGAGGTAGGAGCGGTTCCTGCGAGCCTGGCCGTTGAGCGGCGTCTGGCTCGGAGTCTGTGGTTGAGCGCCGCGTGGTGGTGCTGGCCCAGAACTTGCCAGCTACCTCAGCGGGAGGCTCCCTCTCGTCTGCCGGTACCGGCAGAGAGACGGGAGATGGTGTCCGAGAGCTGGCAGGTGACGGTTGCGGTGGTTGCTGTTTCTCTTGCCGGCTCTTCTTCTTGGCGCTTTTCTTCCCCATCCTGTGATGTTTCCTCCTCGGAGTCTTCGGCGAGAGTCTGAGTCGAGTCGAGTCGAGGAGACTGACTGACTCTTCCACTGCAGCCCTTATATAGGAAGGTCGCTTTTTCTGGAAGCTTCGCGACTCGGAACATGATCCCGATTGTTACAGACGTCAGGGGCAGGGGAAAGAGACGGTACAGTGGCTAGCGATGCTTTTGCAACCATCCCCTCAGTGAACGCCACAAGATAAATGGGTAGGCGCGGTCTGAAGTCCTCCTGTCGCCCACTCGGCTGCCAGTCAGTCGTGCCTTCCGATAATTGGGTGACAATAACAAAAACAAACAAAAAACATACACAAAAAATAAAAGAAATATAAAACGGAAGTGCAAAAAATTCCTTTCCTAAATTCTAAACTCGAACCTAGAAAGGAACCTAAAAACCATCTCCACTACTTTGTTATCATCCGCTAGCAATTCTGCAAAGCTGGCCGGTAGCTGCAGAGACGTCCTAAGGTGTTCTAGGCAAAAACACTCTAGCAGCACGTGTCGAGTAGATAACACTTCGTTGCAAAACGGACACACTGGAGCAGGCTCCTTTCTATATAAAAAACTATGCGTAAAAACGCAGTGCTCAATGCGCAACCGAGCCAAACTCACCTCCTCACGAGGAGTTGAACTACAGGAGGGTTCACTCCACTCCATGCTGGCGGGCTGTTTGGAACATCCCGAAGGGTTGTCAAATCGTGTACCTGCTCTGGGAAGAGCTTTACCACGTAGTGGCGGGATGTGGGTGTTGCAGAATGACGGGTGTAGATTAAGTGGGGGTAGCGTAGGGAGGTAGCTTGTTGCTCCTCAGGGAATGATGAATCGGGTGCTACAGACAGCGTGCACCGCTGGTGGATTAGTTAATAAACTAGGAAGACGATATGTATAATTTTGAGTATTCCAGAATAAACTTTGGATAGCTGAAATTTAGTTTAGGCTGGAATGGAGATCATGTGGTTACCGGTAATGACCGCAAGACATGCGGGGTAACCGGTATCGATTTAAGCGACGCTCGCGAGGTACATAATCCCCAAGGGATCTGAAGAGGGCGCTCTGTTTTTGAGGCAAACTCTCGATGAATTTTGTCGCCCGGTTCCTAATTTCATCCTCCACATATCGGAAGGATGAAGCCTCGTGAAGTAGTCTCACGGGGAACCTTGTGCAAACAGAATAAATAATTGGAAGACATTTATTCTGTGCACGTTGGAGCAGTACCAGGTTTCAGGCTGCGGCCATACCCCAGACTTCGCACGCATAGAGCATGACAGGGAGGACCAGAGCCAAAAAGAGGCGCAACTTTAGGGAAACAGACATCGCAGACCTAAGCACAGGGTATAGTGATACCACGGCACCACACGACCGCTGAACCTGCTCCTGGATGTGCTCCCGAAAAGTTAGGCCCTTGTCCAGCTTGACTCCCAAGTACTTGATTGAATTCTCCCACATGATCCCTTGCCCGAAGTAGGTAAATGTGGGGAAATTGGCGGGAAAGCGGCGCTTGGTGAACAATATCGCTTGGCTTTTCTCCGTATTAATGGACAATCGCCAAAGCGTGCACCAATCCTGGAGGAGGATTAGATAGCGTTGGATGGGGTTGAAGTTTCTGCGTGGATGTCTGTTTGTTGAAAATAACAGCACGTCGTCACGTCGTCGTCAGGAGGGTCTATACGTGGATGGGTGTTTTCTCTGACCCCTCAACAATAAGAGGAACCCACAGGGTGTCTCGGGATCCCGGAATCGCCAATAGGTGTCACACTACGGAAATGTACAAAACAAATAATTACACGCTGTTCTTGCAATGGAAACGCCGCCATTTTAAGTATCATAAACAGTCCTAAAGTTCTATGCATTGTACAGTGCTGACATCTGTCACTCACTCACAAAGAGCCCACATGTGTTTTTTTTAACCAGAAGTTCTATCTTGTCCCAGTCCTGAAAAAAGGAGGCGCTATAACTTAAATGCAACTCGTATTACGTAATACCAAGTGCGTCTTTCAATCCCTTACGTTTTAATTAATTATTGGTAATAAAATATGCGAAATAGTGAATATAAAGGCGGTACTGAACGAAAGTGTAATTCTAAACATTTTTGTTTAACTTCCTGTTAAGGAAAGGTGTTCGTACCAAACTCTCCTGAACTGCGGTAATGTGTTAAGTGCTCTTCGTTTTCCAGAAAAAATGATACTCAGAATGGTAAATCTCAAATACGACAGTTCAGTCGTATTTGGTGATATTTATATATCACCTTATAGATTTGTATGTCTGAATATATCCAATTAAAATGAAACCTGAAGCTTTCCTGGCGACGAATACTCTCAGTTTCTTCTGGGACAGCCAGTCATGTGAGAAGATGATTAGATATCGACGTTTCGGGAGAGTGCATCTCTCTCATCATCAGGAAATTTATAAAACGTTATAACCACAAATGACCTACTAGATATAACACAACTATAAACAAAGACAAAACACTATCAAAATTCGCATTACTTAACAAAAGACTGTTTTCAGTTAATTAAA
The DNA here is from genome assembly GCA_030765055.1 of Mantis religiosa. NCBI lineage: Eukaryota > Metazoa > Arthropoda > Insecta > Mantodea > Mantidae > Mantis > Mantis religiosa. The sequence goes on from CM060957.1 coordinate 26,738,603, forward strand.
TGTCAGGTGAGGAGATGGCGTGAGTATAGAAAATTGTATCAAAGAAACATAATTACTTAACTTGATTATCAAGCTGTAGTGATCTTTGCTTCTTATTTCGATGGATTTCCATTTTAAGGCTGGTTTCCAAGAGAAGCTGAACTGAAATCCAGCATCACGATTAAGCGTGCCACTTTCACAGGCAATCACTAAAGGCTACTTAATTCTCCGCTCCCAGTAACTGTTGCATTTTGCCAAGATGGTCGTCTCCCGAAAATTAGCTCTATGTTCGTTATCAAAAAAAAAGCTCTACCAGCCTAGACTTCTCAGATTGCATTAAACGAATGCTCCGTTCATGTTCGCTTATTCTGGTAGCGATGGTCCTTCTGATTTGTCCTATATACGGCGTCGCACATTCACAGGGAATGCGGTACACTCCCGGAACTTGGAAGTCCAGTTTGTCTTTCACTGGTTTCAACAGATGTTTAATCTTTGGAAGTGGCTTGTGGATGGTCCTGAGAATTCTGCGAATTCTGTAGGATAGATTGCCGGTAAACGGGATGCAGGCTGTAGCGGTAGGCTTATCTGACTCTTGCTGTACTACAGGTTTCCCTTTCCTAGCTTTGGTGATCGAGGCTACTCATTCTGCCGGATAGATTGCCGGTAAACGGGATGCAGGCTGTAGCGGTAGGCTTATCTGACGTTTGCTGTACTACAGGTTTCCCTTTTCTAGCTTTGGTGATCGAGGCTACTGATTCTGTCGGATAGATTGCCGGTAAACGGGATGCAGGCTGTAGCGGTAGGCTTATCTGACGCTTGCTGTACTACAGGTTTCCCTTTCCTAGCTTTGGTGATCGAGACTGCTGATTCTGGCGGATAGATTGCCGGTAAACGGGATGCAGGCTGTAGCGGTAGGCTTATCTGACGCTTGCTGTACTACAGGTTTCCCTTTCCTAGCTCTGGTGATTGAGGCTACTGATTCTGCCGGACAGATTGCCGGTAAACGGGATGCAGGCTGTAGCGGTAGGTTTATCTGACGCTTGCTGTACTACAGATTTCCCTTTCCTAGCTTTGGTGATCGAGGCTGCTGATTCTGCCGGACAGATTGTCGGTAAACGGGATGCAGGCTGTAGCGGTAGGCTTATCTGACGCTTGCTGTATTACAGGTTTCCCTTTCCTAGCTTTGGTGATCGAGACTGCTGATTCTGGCGGATAGATTGCCGGTAAACGGGATGCAGGCTGTAGCGGTAGGCTTATCTGACGCTTGCTGTATTACAGGTTTCCCTTTCCTAGCTCTGGTGATTGAGGCTACTGATTCTGCCGGACAGATTGCCGGTAAACGGGATGCAGGCTGTAGCGGTAGGTTTATCTGACGCTTGCTGTACTACAGATTTCCCTTTCCTAGCTTTGGTGATCGAGGCTGCTGATTCTGCCGGACAGATTGTCGGTAAACGGGATGCAGGCTGTAGCGGTAGGCTTATCTGACGCTTGCTGTATTACAGGTTTCCCTTTCCTAGCTTTGGTGATCGAGGCTACTGATTCTGCCGGATAGATTGCCGGTAAACGGGATGCAGGCTGTAGCGGTAGGCTTATCTGACGCTTGCTGTACTACAGATTTCCCTTTCCTAGCTTTGGTGATCGAGGCTGCTGATTCTGCCGGATAGATTGCCGGTAAACGGGATGCAGGCTGTAGCGGTAGGCTTATCTGACGCTTGCTGTACTACAGGTTTCCCTTTCCTAGCTCTGGTGATCGAGGCTACTGATTCTGCCGGATAGATTGCCGGTAAACGGGATGCAGGATGTAGCGGTAGCCTTTACTGACGGTTGCTGTATTACAGGTTTCCCTTTCCTAGCTTTGGTGATCAAAGCTTCAACGACATATTCGGAGAAGCCATTTTGACGAAAAGTGAGTCTCAGGTGCTGTAATTCTTGTTTTAAGTGGCTAGGATCAGAGATAGACAAAGCTCTATGGGGCAGTGTATTGAGAACTCCTAGTCGTTGAGACTTATGATGGAAACTATGAGCGTTCAGATAGAGATCGGTGTGTGTAGGCTTGCGGTATACAGCATGCCCCAGTGTACCGTTGCTGTTTTTTTGAAACAAGAATGTCCAGGAATGGAAGAGTTCCATCCTTCTCCACTTCCATGGTAAACTGTTTTTAAACGATTTTTTTTAAACAACCACCAGGTTTTCGATTCCGGGAGCTTCTTAGGCGGCATGGCATTGAAATACCTTAGATGTATCCCAGGGGCAAACGCGTTCATCCTCTCTGGATGCACGGCACGTTGCGCGTAGATCTAGGCATGACGTGGTACGAGAAGTCTACGATGGTTTCCCCCACTGTACGCAGTGGCCTTTTACAGTTTTTATCTCGTTGTCCAGAGCACCTTTTAGTATATACGATGGATCTAAAACCGTAGATGGTTTTCGGCTGTGCTTATATTTATGAATCTGAACCTTTTACATTCGGTTTTCATGACAGCATCTCCATTTTTAGCGCAGAGCTTCAAGCTATGTACCAAGCCATTTTATATGTCCGACGCCACAGGATTCATAATTGCTTAATCCTAAGCGATTCCCGCAGAGCCCTTCAGAGCTTCGTCAGCTGTACAGTGATTTGATATGATACATTTTTTGTGCATATTCCAAAATTTTACAATTTACAACTTTTGGCTACATTTATTTGTCGTTACCTTGTTGCTACCTTGGCTTACATGACACCCTGGTCTTCTGCAGGGGCGGTTCCTGCATAAGGTTGCAGGTTTGCGCTACACCCACTGATTCTGAATATGCAACAGGTGCATTTTGCACATTAAAGCTGTACTTGTTTGAATTGTTTTATATACAAACATGTTTCAATTACGCTTATCGTCTGTAGCTGCCCATGACTGCACAAGTCGAAATAAACAGTGATTAGCTGTAGGAGCCGTAGGTTTGCAGTGAAGAGTTAACCTAAGATTTCGCCCAAATGTAGGCTCTCTGAGGGGGTTGCGGGAAGGTGAAGATATGGGAGGGGCTTCTTATACATTGCTTAAATAGACGTTAATAAACCTAGCTCTCCTACTCTTAGCAACGGCTATAGCGTGACCATCAGGCTTAGCTTCTGTGTGCTCTGTTTTTCGAACACAGGGAGAATTTAATTAAATGCGTGGAGGTTATTCAGAAGAGAGCTCTGTTAAACAACAACGCCACACTTGTTCAGGCTTCTGGGTTTATGGCCACTTTGAAAGATTATAATTTTGTATTCTGACTGTTTTTCTTCTACAAGATCATGCCACATGTGGACATTTTGTACAATGCGCTGCAGAAACGAGACTGCAATGCCACATTTGCCATCGCCCAGCTAAACGCATTTAAAAGGGAAGTGCAAAAGGTAAGAAATAGCGTGGTAATCGAGGAACAAGAAGAAACTGCAATTAAGAGGAGAAGAATAGAAGATCATGATGTGAAAAGAAGAGAAGCTCTTGAAGTATGTGACATTCTTAGAGAAGCAAAGGACAGATTTAGCTTCACGGGGCATCTGGTAGTCTCAACTTTGTTTCATCAAGAAAATTTCTAAGACATTTCCAGAGGATTCCTTTAGAGAAACAATAAGGTTCTATCCTTTTATTATTGGAACAAAAATTCGTAGAGAACTGACTGTAATTTACAGTCGAGAGGAATTTCGTGGAATATCCGGCGCTTTGTGCTTGATGGACTTCAATAAGGAAAACAATTTATGTGCTACATTCGGCGAATATGTCAAACTCCTCCGAGTACTGTTAACTAAGCCAATGTATACCGCTGAAGCAGAATGCTGTTTCTCAACTTTAAAAAGAATAAAAACTTTCCTTAGGAACACAATGTCACAGGACCGATTGTCAGCATTAGCAATGCTTTCAACTGAGAGAGATTTTGTTATGAAGATCAGTGACTTCAACGCAAAAGCTATCGATAGATTTGCCAGGTCTATGGAGAGTAGAGCAGAGAATCTGTATAAATAGGTGAGTCACTACTACTCTGTATTTTATTTTTATTTGTGCACCACCAATAAATTAACCCACCAGCCGCCACTGGCCTTCTGCTCTGTCAGGTAGCTCTTAACCCCCATACGTCCTTGTTACTTAATTAGTCCCTTTCTTTCCCCTCATCTTACTTTCTTATATTCTTTACATTTCTTGCCCATTTTTCTTTTACTTTCTGCAAGAACTCACCGATACCTTTTACCTTCCTTTCCTCCCTGCCCGTTAACATTTTTATAGGTACCGTGCTCTACTCCGATTTCTCCCATTTTTCTTCCCAAACTTTTTTTCTCCACATTGCAAAATCTTCGCTATCTGTTACACAGTGTTCTATACTTTCTTTTCCCCCACACAATTCACAAATTCACTTTTCCCTACCTCTTATCCCTCTTAGAAATATTGTTCCTTTTCTCATCCAAGCTAACCCTTCTCTCTCTTGCGTACTGCAGTAATCTACATATGCTTCTCGTCCCCAATTTCTTTTCATTTGCTTATAAAATTGTAATGATTTCATATTTTCTAGACTTGCCCATATTTTCTGTCGTTCTATATCTTCTATTCTGCATTTTACTAATTTACCCACATCTCTTGTATTCCTTTCCTCTAATCTCCATGTATCACTCATTCATATTTTTTCCATAATTCCTCCTAATTCTTCCCACCAGCTATTTGAGTTCTCTAATATTTTTTGCTGTCCCATGCATAATTTCCCCTTATTTGGCCAAACACCTTATGTATTTTTGGTACACCGTTTTGTTTACCTCTGTGCACCTCTACAGATCTCCACTGCATACAACATTTTGGACTCAACTAGTAAACCCTCCCATAGTACAGCGTATCCAGGATACCCTCCACGTTTTATACGCCTCTGGCGTTAACGTGGCGTGTGCCTGGATACCTGCTCACTTTGGCTTGCCGGGGAACGAAACTGTGGATGTGGCAGCTAAGTCGGCAACCTCCTGGAAATGGAAATAAGAACACATTGACGCCGGTGTGTCAGACCCACCATGCTTTCTCCCGACACTGCAAGAGGGCTGTACAAGCAATGATCACACACACGGCACAGTGGACACACCAGGAACCGCGGTGTTGGCCGTCGAATGGCGCTAGCTGCGCAGCGTTTCGGCACCGCCACCGTCAGTATCACCCAGTTTGCCGTGGCATACGGAGCTCCATCGCAGTCTTTAACACTGATAGCATGCTGCGACAGCGTGGACATGAACCGTATGTGCAATTGACGAACTTTGAGTGAGGGCGTATAGTGGGCATGCGGGAGGCCGGGTGGATGTACCGCCGAATTGCTCAACACGTGGGGCGTGAGGTCTCCACAGTATATCGATGTTGTCGCCAGTGGTCGGCGGAAGGTGCACGTGCCCGTCGACCTGGGTCCGGACCGCAGCGACGCACGGATGCACGCCAAGATCGTTGAATCCTACGCAGTGCCGTAGGGGACAGCACCACCACTTCCCAGCAAATTAGGGTCACTGTTGCTCCTAGGGTATCAGCGAGGACCATTCGCAACCGTCTCCATGAAGCTGGGCTACGGTCCCTCGCACCATTAGGCCGTCTTCCGCTCGCGCCCCAACATCGTGCAGCCCGCCTCCAGTGGTGTCGCGACAGGCGCGAATGGAGGGACGAATGGAGACGTGTCGTCTTCAGCGATGAGAGTTGCTTCTGCGTTGGTGCCAATGATGGTCGTATGCGTGTTTGGCGCCGTGCAAGTGAGCGCCACAATCAGGACTGCATACGACCGAGGCACACAGGGCCAACACCCGGCATCATGGTGAGGGGAGCGATCTCCTACACTGGCCGTACACCTCTGGTGATCGTCGAGAGGACACTGAATAATGCATGGTACGTCCATACCATCATCGAACCCATCGTTCTACCATTCCTAGACCGGCAAGGGAACTTGCTGTTCCAACAGGACAATGCACGTCCGCATGTATCCCGTGCCACCCAACGTGCTCTAGAAGGTGTAAGTCAACTACCCTGGCCATCAAGATCTCCGGATCTGTCCCGCATTGAGCATATTTGGGACTGGATGAAACGTCGTCTCACGCGGTCTGCACGTCCAGCACGAACGCTGGTCCAACTGAGGCGCCAGATGGAAATGGCATGGCAAGCCGTTCCACAGGACTACATCCAGCATCTCTACGATCGTCTCCATGGGAGAATAGCAGCCTGCATTGCTGCGAAAGGTGGATATACACGGTACTAGTGCCGACATTGTGCATGCCCTGTTGCCTGTGTCTATGTGCGTATGGTTCTGTCAGTGTGATCATGTGATGTATCTGACCCCAGGAATGTGTCAATAAAATTTCCCCTTCCTGGGACGATGAATTCACGGTGTTCTTATTTCAATTTCCAGGAGTGTATATATATATATATGTATATATATATATATATATATATATATATATATATATATATATATACACCACAGGTTACTCCAGATGATTTTAAAATTACTTTGCGGAGAGCTATGTAGTGGTTTTGGTGGAACGAGTGGTTCCGCTCTCCGTCGAAATAAACTCCGCTGCGTGAAGCAACTTCCGAGTCCCTCTCGCAGGGAGGAAGTATGTTTGGCTCGGTTACGCCTTGGCCACTGCTATTTTGCACACGCTTTTTCACTTAACAGAAACCCAGCTTCAGTGCGGTGCGGCACTCTCGGTCCGCCATGTAGAGTTAGATTACTTCCATAAAATTCCTGGCATAATACATTGCTTACCTTAAGAGCGACTCTCACCACCAATGGGTGTGGCTTAGGCGTGAGGTGATTGGGTAAGTTCCTCGATGCCATCCAGCATGTCGTCTGCACATCCCTCGAAAACGTACCTTTCGGCTCTGCTGCTGCATTCATATTCAGACGTTGCGTAGTAGTCACTTTCCGAATCACTGCTGCTACTGTCGTCATTAACAGTGATCGTTAGCTATTCCACCTCTGTTTCTAGGAGACCCTCAGTTTTTATATATTTCTCTTCCACATGGTGAACATGCCGGCAAGCTGGACCCCATTCTGCTTCTCCTATTTCACCAAATCTCTGTTCGCACAAACGCCACACGTCTCCCATGTTGAAGCTCACATTGCAAAGCGCAACCCATTCTTTTACATTTGCCCAAATTTTTTCTATGGCATTCAGGTCGGGATGGTACGGTGGTAAGCGGAGAACTACGTGCCCATCTTCTTCTAAAATTGCATCCACAATATATTTCTTATGTTTTGGCTTATGCAACTTTATAAGATCATATAGTTCCGCTTTCGGCATATGGCTTCCGAACGGAATCCTATGCTTAACCAACCAGTCTTGCATATTCTGCTTTTTTGTGTGCGCCGCGGAGCATTTTTCTCTGGCCACATTGTGATATGAAGCGTTGTCTATCACAAGAACAGACTTTGCTGGTAGATTGGGCTTTAGGTTTTCTGTAACTGCATTCTAACTGATAAGTTTCACAGATTTAGTGTTCCCAACAAAGCACGTGATAACCAAGTTCACTCGTCTAGATTAGGATACGCACTGACCTTTGCGCATACAGGTTGACGCATACGGCTGGGCGGGAGGGTGAGAGGGAGGAACTAGCATATATGAGGCGCCAAGTGGATATTGAAAACAGGCTCGCCCGCTGAACACCCAAGGCTTTTATGGGAATACGGCTACTCTACTTTGGGAGTGTCCTGGTTTAGACCGTCTCCGCAGGTCTCACCAGCTGCCAGTCAGCTTGGCGGAGATACTGGTCGATGACAAAACAGCGGTGGCCAAGGTTTTAAAATTGCTCTTACAGGTTAGTTTTATAATTTAGTGGTCTTATCGGTTGTGTCTTTTATGGTTTTATGCCCTTTATTCAGTTTTTAAACTACTTTGGCTTCTGCTATTGCCCTGCACTACATTTTATTTGTGATTTTATTTAGTATATAGGACGCTTTTTAGTTCGTTTTATCAGGGATTTAGCGTGTCCGTTTCTAAAGGGCAACAATGACCGCGCAGTTTTGCACCCTTTATCACATATCATCATCATCTTCATCATCTTCATCATCATCATCATCATCAACAACAACCAGGTCATACGAAGGATTCATCTCCCGGAATAAAAGTTAGCTCCCATGAACAAGATCGGTGCCTATCGCGGAGCCTCAATATCTTTACAATCCAGAATGACCATCAATCTCATTCGATATTTAACCACGCAACCCGATGTTAAGGATCGAAATTGGGTGCATGCCATTCTTTTGGTAATTTACGTCCTTAAACGGTAAGTCATATCGGACGATGAGCTTAGAGCTTAGAGTTATCCGACATTCGTCTGTCAGGACAAGCGAAAACCCCGGAATAAACCTCGTCCAGGTGACTGGTCCTGACCGAGATTCGAACTCGGGACCTCTTGAACTCACGAGGCAGACACGCGGGTTAGTCCTCTAATAGTTGTAGACAGGTCCCTTTTCCAATCCCCTTTAACCAATTCCCGTTCATCACCATCCGTACTATTTCATTTCCAGTGTGCCCTACATCACCTACGCCTCTTGGTGATCACTGTAACAGAACTATCTGCAAACTCTTTGCATCCTTCCCTCTTACATGCCTAATACCACTTTACTTTTCGCTCTTAGTCCTTTCAATCACTTGTTCATCCATGCCCATTACCATTCTACTAACTTCATTCTCTTTTCTAATCTTAAACTCTCGGGCCTACCTCCTTATTCCATTAATTTGACTGCCTGCGTCTTGCTCTTTTGTCTCTCGGTAAACTCCAGTCTTCTCCCCGTATGTCAATATAATTTCCACTATGACCTAAAATTTTCTTGTATTTACATTGTCATTTCCCCACTGAATAGTAGTTTATTCAGCAGTTCTTCAGTCCATCTACCCTATAATTATCTGTAGCCAAGTCCGCTTTACAATATACAGGGTGTAACTTTGTTGCTGTCATATTTGGTTTACGTATTTCTCATATCAAAACAGTAAACAGTTTCCCATATATATGTATAGGTTTAAAAATCAATTATTTTAGAGTTACAAGTCAACATCGAAAGCTAAAAAATTGCTCAAAGTAGCTTCCTCTTGCTTGGATGCATGTAGTAGGCCTGCATTTCATGCTGTGGCGTACTCTGTTCAAAATTTCTGGTATGCTTAAGTTGTTCTCTGGAAGCAAGCGTCAGATAAGCCTACCGCTACAACCTCCATCCCGTTTACCGGCAACCTATCCGGCAGAATCAGCAGAATTCTCGCCAAATACATCAGACCATCCAAACTCACCTCCGAAGATTAAACAGCTGTTGAGACCAGTGAAAGACAAACTGGACATCCTAGTTTCGGAAGTATAGAGCATTCTCTGTGAATGTGGGACACCGTATATAGGAAAAACAGAAATGACAATCGCTAACATAATAAATGAACGTGAAGGGAGCATTCGTTTAATGCAAGCTGAGAAGTCTGGGCTGGCAGAGCATTGTTTTGATAACGACCATAGAGCCATCTTCCGGGAGACGACTACCTTGGCAAAACAGTTACTGGGAGCGGAGAATTAAGGAGCCTTTGGCCACTTCAGTTAATACATTCACCAAATGAAAGCAATATCACCAAACAGTTGGATAAACAGACATGAAGAAAATGGCTGCTCTTAATTCAGAGCTGCCACCATATTACTATTAGTAAAAGAAAAATTCCCCAGCTATAATTAAGAGAGAAATTTCATTGCATATGTTTCATATTATAGCAAGGAAAAGAATTACGACAAATTGAAATAGGTTACGGCGGTAAATAGCTATTGTCGAATGTTAAACTGAAGCAAAGTGAAATAACATGAATGAGTCTAATAATTTGCACACGTCTGTACAAGTATTCGCTAAGTTTATTGCAAATAACATAGAATAATCACAGATATTATGAACTGTTTCGTATTTTCTTAGGTGCTAGTACACCCAAGGTGGGCTGCCGACTTGTTATATTACATTTATGTTTGAATGTTTTCTGATTAAACTCTTTGTATTTAAAACATACTAATAGTTCACCAAACTATCTATAGATAGCAGCACTGAGCTATGCTGCAAGATTTGAACGCAGTTTTAGAGAAAAAGTTGCCGAAAAACGATCGGAATTGGCAAAAGCAGGCCATCATGCTGGATAAAGAAGAAAGGGGGCGTTTAAATGACCACGCCCTGAATATTTAACCCCTGTGCTAGACCTTTAAAAATGGCGGCAATGAAAACTCTTACCATAATTCAATAAAGGAAGGTTTGGGTAACATTTGTATGTATAAATATAAAAGTTTTAATTTTTGAGACTTTTGGGGTATTTTGCAGTCCCAGGGTCCCTTATATACGAATCTGCTTCTGCAGAGTGGCGGACCACCTCGCCATTTCTCTACTAAGTAATGATAGCTATGGAAAACAAGATTTGTTATGGTTACCTCCCAATAAAAGTGGTGATCTAAATGAATTTATGAAAGCGTGGTAACTATTGAACACCTCCGTAATTTGACGAAGTTTTACAGCCAAAATAATAGAAAACTCGCGTTTAGATGCTGTGTAAACTTTTGAGCATATGAAGAATTGTTACATAATATTTAGACAGGAGTGCGATCAGGTATTACAGACGTGTGCAAATTATTAGATTCATTCACGTTTTTTTTTAATTTGCTTCAGTTTAACAGTTATTTACCGCCGTAACCTATTTCAATTGGTCGTAAATCTGTTCCTTGCTATAACATTAAGCATATTCAATGAAATTTCTCTCTTAATAATAGCTGGGGTATTTTTCTTTTACTTATAGTAATATGGTGGTAGCTCTGAATTCAGAGCAGCCATTTTCTACATATCTGTTTATCCAACTGTTTGGTGAAATTGCTTTTATTTGGTGAATGTAGTAACTGAAGATTGTTAATATTTGCTTTTATTGTGTTTTATGGCTAATGTATCCTCAGTATTTATTATTAATTGATCTCAAACCAGGTAACATCGTGTATCTTATCCTTAGCATCCACATTGATTCAAAAGTGAGTTATGGATAAAACTGCTGACTTATCCCCAAGGAAAGTAGCTATAACTGAGAGTGTTTTGAAGGAAACTCTTTATTCACAACGTGAAATAGCTAAGAAATTGTGTATTTCACAAAAAACTGTTAGTCGCATTAACCAAGCTTTAACATTCGGTGAGACGTTGACCTCACAAAGGGATGGAAAATGCGGGAGGAAAAGAAAGCTATCACCAAGGATGCAAAGAAAACTTGTGCAGGTGGCAAAACAAAATAGAAGAGCAACCAGTATTGACCTCAATAATCAACTAAAGCAGTAGGGTACAGAAATATCAGCCTCAGTAGTTCGCAGAAGATTATGTGAAGCAGGTTTATTAGCACGCAGGCCTCGTAAAAAGGCTAAACTGACACCTGCAATGGCAAGGAAACGTTTACAATGGGCCAAAGAGATGCCGAAAGATCCAGTGGAATTTTGGAGAAAGGTAAATAGTATAGAAATTGTATATAGCATAAAATTAAAATATGTACGTGTAAATTTTATGGAAATGAAATAAATAGCCTAAACTTTGTTTCTGGTTTTGTTATACTAAATTTGAGCAATTTTAAAACTGTTTAATATTAATAGAGGTTTTTGTTGCTTCTGGTAATTTTCGCAGATGAATCCATGTTTGAAGTATGTGAAGAGAGCAGCCAATATGTGAGAAGGACAGATAAAGAAGCATTTTTCCCTCAGTGTGTCGGTCAAAGAGTAAAGCACCTAACATCAAAAATGGTCTGGAGCTGTATGTCTGCCCATGGACCTGGAAGAGTATTCATAGTGGTGGGATCTATGGTGCAGAAACAGTATAAAAGTGTATTAGAAAAGAGACTATTTCCGCAAAGTAAAGAATGGTTTCCAAATGGTGATTTTGTGTTCATGCATGACAGTGCTCCCTGGCATAGAGCAAAATCTGTAACCCAGTTCCTCAAAGAAAACAATATAAAAGTACTACCATGGTCGGGGAATAGCTCTGATTTAAATCCAATAGAGAATCTGTGGGGTATTGTTAAACAGAGACTAAAAAATTGAAAATAACAACAAAAGTTCAGCTTATTGGGGGCCTGATAAGCATTTGGCACAGAGATGAAGAGATAAAGGAAAAGTGCTCCACCCCTGTAGAGAGCATGCCTAAACGCATCAAAATGGTAATAAAGGCTAAATGAATGCACACAAAATCCTAAGAGTTGAAAAAAATATTTTGTAATATTATTTCTGTAAAATAAATATAAAATAAACGGTATATGTTAAAAATTTCACCACTGAGTCTAATAATTTGCACACGTCTGTATGTAACTAAAATCACATTACACTATCAGACAAGGATTTCCTTCGACAAACTTTCTCCACAGTCCCTATTTCACTTTATTTTTTCAAATGGAACAGTTTTTTTGCCTAGGCTTTGCAGTATGGATAGACACCCGCATCCGTCAAAATGCAGGAAATAAATAAGAGTAAATAAAAGTAAATCCAGCGAGAGAGGAAGAGTAAAAGCAAAGAGAGTGTATATAGTCTTAGGTATTAAAGAAAGAGGAAATGTTTTCAAATCTGTGGGAAACAAGTCAAAGCGAAGTGAAAACCACATGTTCCAAGGTGACAAGCTGGAGTCGATACGTACTTGTCTAAGAGAAAATTCAGTGGAGCGTAAGAAACAACGTTAGGGATGATTGATGAGTAGTGAAGTCTTATAAAGGGGGAAAAAGGTTACACTATATCACTAATATAAACAGCCAATCGAATTCTGCAGGAGGAAAACAAGGGAAGAAAAGGAACAAGCTAAGCAACCACATGGTGAGAATAAAATTCAAAGGGCTTGCAAAAGGGGCACATAACAAACAAAACTTGTAGCCAGAAGGAGATAATGCTTATGACTTGCATTCGGAAGGTGTCAGGTTTAATTCCCGCCACCCTGACCTTGGTTTTTTCGGCGGTTTCCCTGGATAACTAAACGAATGCATATCTTAAATACTCCGTTCGGACTTCTCCTCGAACCTTCAGAGCAGCAACATGGGTCGTGCCAAGAGAGGAACGAAGAAATCAGCAGTCATTGCCGCCGTACAGGCAGCCGAGGAGGAACGCCCTGGAATACCACAGCCAAAACCCGGCCCTACTACCGAGCCAGGAGCAGGCCGGTCGCTAGCTCCAGCCAGCCAGCCAGCGCCGCCTCAACCACTGCACAGCCTCAGGAGCATAGTGGTAACGGGAGTGCCTCGGGACCTGCAGCAGTGGCCGTCAACTCAGCCCGAGGTCCGACACCACTCGTCCGGGTGGAGCTAGCCAGCCACGCGGAACTGGAAGCTGCTTTAGCTAACGGCCTGTCGTTATTAGGGCGGGTGCTGCGCACTGAAGTCAACCGACAAGACCATCAAGCTCCATGCCGCCGCTGCTGCGCCTACGGGTATGTAGCCGAGTCCTGTGCAGCCCAGCCGAAGTGCCACTACTGCGGTGCTTCCAGCCTCACCTCGGTCTGCACAGAACACGACCTCCGCCGACGCCGCTGTGCCTCCTGTGGCGGGCACAGCCACTTTACCGGGCAGGCGCTGTGCCCCCTGCATCCCTGTAGGAAGGCATCGCCTGTTACGCCAGCGTCGCCAACCAATCAACAGCAGCCAAGCGCTCAGCCTCATCAAATTCATCATCAACAGCAGGCAACAACATACTACACCACCAGCCAGGAGCAGCTCAGGGAGCAAGTCCAAGGCCTAGGGGAGGCCATTCAGGATCTTCATTCGGAGCTCTGGGTCATAGCGGCCAAGCTGAATGCTCTGGAGGACCACCTCATAGAGCTCCAGACTACGCAGACAATTCTCTTCACAACAGAGCACCAATCCATACACCGGAAGCTGGACGAACTCACTACGAACGTCAGGGGGCTCCTCAGGAACTCTGTGAGCTCAACCTTCCTTCCGCGTGAACCACCATCAGAGAACCAGCACATCACACAACAACAGCGCAAGAACTTCAGTCAGTTGTACGTGCAGGACATCAAGTCTCGTCACGTACGCTGGAAAGAAAGACACCAATAATGCGGTACCTGTCCTTACCCATTACCACCCTTTAACCCCTAGGCTGCTGCCAGGTTTCATATCTGTAGCCTAGTAATACCCTCCACGCGCTCGCAGCCATTGAGTGCCAGCATCCCATCTGTCGTATACTAATGCGGGTGCTATGCGGGACTGTACTAAGCCACGCCATTCACAGATCATCATCCTTTCATTATCCGGTGGAGGTTTTTTAGTGGGTATTGCCAAGAACAGGCGAGCCCCACAGTCCCCATTTTGCCTTCCAACACAGTGGGGTTCCGTAAATGGATTTTTCCTCCACCCGGAAGAAAAAAAAAATACCCCGTTCCAGTTCCTTTACTTTCATTGTCTCCATCAGATCTTTCCAGGTAACAAGAATCTGTGAAGTCGGCAGTGGTGCAGGCTGCGGTGATGTTAGCGCTCTGGAAATACGGTGTTGGCTGAGGGGAGGCACTGTGGTTGGCAGGCCTCCCGTCCAGAGGGGGCCGTTTGATCAGCCAACCCTGGCTGGCTAGTGGCGGGCTTCCTATGGTGATCCGGAACTCCGACTACACCTGTTAGGGAATTATGTCGCTGTAGTTTCACCTGTAGGATAGTTTCATCTTCCTTCATAGGATCTGACGTACCTTAAATCCTCGGTTGCAATGCCTGTGTTCCCACCGTGATAGAAAGATTCTGAGAAGCAAAGGAACAAGCTTGTCTCTTCGGGGAAGCCATGTGCAGGTCATTGAAAATGAATCATGAGTAGAGGTCTGAGGCGAATGCGTTTTTCCATATATATAATGCACATGGGCTGTACTGTTATCGCTCGCGCATATAAATAACTGCAGGTAGGCATAGCCTGACCTTGGCAACCACCTCAATGCGAGAGGAAAGAAAAGAGTCACGTTACATTAGACCTATACCGTGTGTCTGCATATACTTGCAAGTCAATTATTCATTAGTTCGCAGACTACTACGTTACGTTGTTTTCAACGTATGTACATTTGATGATCGTGTTGTACATCTGACGTCATTTATACTCTGTATCCAGCTAGCTTGGATGTGAACACATATCCCTCCGGCCTTTAGTCGTCAACCATGTTAAAGTCCCGATTCGCAAATGCGTATGAGCTTGTGATCGCGCACAATTACAATAATTGATCAAAATATACACGTGAGTTAAGCAGCAAATAACCCGAACATATGTAAGTGACGTAAAAAGTACTGAGATGATGTAACAAGAGACAACAACCCTATTTCACCAAGACAACGCACCGTCTCACACCTCAGCGGTTGATATGGAGCAAATCCATGAATCAAAGTTTGAACTGCCTGATCATCCCCCTTACTCAACAGAGTTAGCCGCAAAGGACTTTTTCTGTTCCCTCATGAGAAAATTGCGCTCGGAGGACAGATTTTCCTCAAAGGAAAAGGCAATCACTTTCATGAAAAATTATTTTGCAGAGAAAAACGCCGAGCACTATTTGGATGGGTTACAGAGATGAGAGTATCGCTGGGAGAAGTGTGTAGAGTTA
Source organism: Mantis religiosa (assembly GCA_030765055.1). Taxonomy (NCBI): domain Eukaryota; kingdom Metazoa; phylum Arthropoda; class Insecta; order Mantodea; family Mantidae; genus Mantis; species Mantis religiosa. The sequence continues at coordinate 26,754,128 of CM060957.1, forward strand.
CTAGGAGACTATGTTGAAAAACGCCGAGTACTATTTGGACGGGTTACAGAGATGAGAGCATCGCTGAGAGAAGTGTGTAGAGTTACAAGGAGACTATGTTGAAGAACGTCGAGTACTATTTGGATTGGTTACAGAGATGGGAACATCGCTGGGAGAAGTGTGTAGAGTTACAAGGAGACTATGTTGAAAAACGCCGAGTACTATTTGGACGGGTTACAGAGATGGGAACATCGCTGGGAGAAGTGTGTAGAGTAACAAGGAGACTATGTTGAAAAACGCCGAGTACTATTTGGACGGGTTACAGAGATGGGAACATCGCTGGGAGAAGTGTGTAGAGTTACAAGGAGACTATGTTCAAAAACGCCGAGTACTATTTGGACGGGTTACAGAGATGGGAACATCGCTGGGAGAAGTGTGTAGAGTAACAAGGAGACTATGTTGAAAAACGCCGAGTACTATTTGGACGGGTTACAGAGATGGGAACATCGCTTGGAGAAGAGTGTAGAGTTACAAGGGGACTATGTTGAAAAACGCCGAGTACTATTTGGATGGGTTACAGAGATGTGAACATCGCTGGGAGAAGTGTGTAGAGTTACAAGGAGACTATGTTGAAAAACGCCGAGTACTATTTGGACGGGTTACAGAGACGTGAACATCGCTGGGAGAAGTGTGTAGAGTTACAAGGAGACTATGTTGAAAAACGCCGAGTACTATTTGGACGGGTTACAGAGATGTGAGCATCGCTGGGGGAAGTGTGTAGAGTTACAAGGAGACTATTTTGAAAAACGCCGAGTACTATTTGGACGTTTACAGAGACGGGAGCATCGCTAGGAGAGGTGTGTAGAGTTACAAGGAGACTATGTTGAAAAACGCCGAGTACTATCTGGACGGGTTACAGAGACGGGAACATCGCTGGGAGAGGTGTGTAGAGTTACAAGGAGAGTATGTTGAAAAACGCCGAGTACTATTTGGACGGGTTACAGAGATGGGAGCATCGCTGGGAGATGTGTGTAGAGTTACAAGGAGACTATGTTGAAAAACGCCGAGTACTATTTGGACGTTTACAGAGACGGGAACATCGCTGGGAGAAGTGTGTAGAGTTACAAGGAGACTATGTTGAAAAACACCGAGTACTATTTGGACGGGTTACAGAGATGGGAACATCGCTGGGAGAAGTGTGTAGAGTTACAAGGGAACTATGTTGAAAAACGTCGAGTACTATTTGGACGTGTTACAGAGATGGGAGCATCGCTGGGAGAACTGCGTAGAGTAACAAGGAGACTATGTTAAAAAACGCCGAGTACTATTTGGACGGGTTACAGAGATGGGAACATCGCTGGGAGAAGTGTGTAGAGTAACAAGGAGACTATGTTGAAAAACGCCGAGTACTATTTGGACGGGTTACAGAGATGGGAACATCGCTGGGAGAAGAGTGTAGAGTTACAAGGGGACTATGTTGAAAAACGCCGAGTACTATTTGGATGGGTTACAGAGATGTGAACATCGCTGGGAGAAGTGTGTAGAGTTACAAGGAGACTATGTTGAAAAACGCCGAGTACTATTTGGACGGGTTACAGAGATGTGAACATCGCTGGGAGAAGTGTGTAGAGTTACAAGGAGACTATGTTGAAAAACGCCGAGTACTATTTGGACGGGTTACAGAGATGTGAGCATCGCTGGGGGAAGTGTGTAGAGTTACAAGGAGACTATTTTGAAAAACGCCGAGTACTATTTGGACGTTTACAGAGACGGGAGCATCGCTAGGAGAGGTGTGTAGAGTTACAAGGAGACTATGTTGAAAAACGCCGAGTACTATCTGGACGGGTTACAGAGACGGAAACATCGCTGGGAGAGGTGTGTAGAGTTACAAGGAGAGTATGTTGAAAAACGCCGAGTACTATTTGGACGGGTTACAGAGATGGGAGCATCGCTGGGAGAAGTGTGTAGAGTTACAAGGAGACTATGTTGAAAAACGCCGAGTACTATTTGGACGTTTACAGAGACGGGAACATCGCTGGGAGAAGTGTGTAGAGTTACAAGGAGACTATGTTGAAAAACACCGAGTACTATTTGGACGGGTTACAGAGATGGGAACATCGCTGGGAGAAGTGTGTAGAGTTACAAGGGAACTATGTTGAAAAACGTCGAGTACTATTTGGACGGGTTACAGAGATGGGAGCGTTGCTTGGAGAAGTGTGTAGACTTACAAGGGAACTAGGTTGAAAAATAAAGAAAAATTCTGTAAAAAATATCTTACATCTTTATTAGGTCGGAAACTTTTCAGGCCACTCTCGTATACGTAAAGTGCCTCTTAATGAAACTTATTTTCAATAAGACTTTGTCTAACTCCTTCGAACTGATATTAAACATTTTATACATAATTCGTAGAAATTGCTTGTTCTTTGCGATGTACGGCTAAAATCACCGTTCAACTAACATTTCTTACAAAGGACACAAAGGAAGCAGTAATATATTTAACACATTCTGTTGGTAGGTCATGGGTATACTTCAGTCCCAGGTAATATCCGTTCAGTCAGCGCAATTATCGAATTCTGTCAAGCATGAATTTTGCATTTGAGCTTACAAGTCACATTCGTTCTGTTTCAATTATTACTTCAGTATAATTAACACGAATATAGGAATTTGCAGCGTTGATGAAATGAAAATTTGACTTCGGGGAGAAGAGTGATATTTAGTGTGAACTTGTGCAAAATCCGTTATCATTTAAGGTCCCCAACAGTGAAGGTCACTTCAATCTGTGCTATTATCAAATTAGTTTTTATTTCAGATTTTTTTAATTCGTAGAATAGACAAACGTTCATGGCTTTAGTTAGGATCTGAACCGTTGCCGTTGTAGCCGTTCAACTACCACAGCAACATGCCTGCTTTACACCAAGATACTCAAACAACCGTGTTAAAAGAAACTCAACTTACTTTTCCCAAGGCGCATCTAAACTAATTTTGTGACGTTCCCTAATAGCGATTTACAACCTGGCGATTTAATTCTAGACCTTATACCTAGCCAATATTATGTAAATAAATGCCTAATAAAGAAGTAGTTGATCTTTCACATGTATCGTGTGTAGGCTTATATACATATTGATTTGTTCTTCTCTCGTAAACTTTCAAATGAATGTATTGAATGAATTTCCAAAGAATCTGATCAGTCTCCTCCGTCAGGCTTCGAAACAAACGTCTTTCTGCTTGTCTATTTACTTATCTACTTCATATTAATCGAATGAAAAGTTTACAGTAACAGTTTCATAACACTTTTCCTTGAAGTTGCAATACAGCTAGAGAAAACAAAAAAGCGATAGACATAATTTTAAAGCAGGAAGGCTATGTGTATGATGGCCTTGAAATGGTACACGCTTCGTAACATAGTGATAAAATGTGATGGTCACTTAAAAATGAAAAAAGTTATTAGTACATCGAAACCAATAACAGCCGATACTTCTAAAACAGCCGGTGTCACAAAATGTGTTCCAAAGAGACTTACATTTTCTTTTCATCTCTTATGGTATACCAGTTATAAAAATAAATTTTTTTGAATAAAGTAGATTTTACACCATTTCTATAAAGTTGAAAATAACATTTTATTAATTTTATTATCAACTTAATAAAAATAGGTTTAGAAACACTTTAGATAATCAAATATAGAACACTAAAAGGGGGTGTTGTTAAGCTTAAATTATCACCCTTTAAACATGTGATAGAGAGTTTGTGTTGATATGTACTTGTTAGTTCTTCTCTATGTAGTCCCCATTTAGATATACACATTTTTCCCAGCGTTTCCTGACCTTTTGAATGCCTTAATTGTAGAAGTCTGCAGAATTTGCTTTAAACCACTCTTATACTTCATTAATGACGTCATTTGTGTTATAAAATCTGTGACCACACAACGGATTCTTTATTTCCGGGAACAACAAAAAGTAACTTGGTACGAGATCGGGCTAATATGGCGATTTTTGTAAGGTCTTAGAGTCACATTCGCTTGTTTTGTCAACTGCAACTTTAGATGAATGAGCTGGTGCATTGTCAGACAGAAGACGAACAACTTTGGAGAGCATACCGCGTCGTTTCTTAAGAAGAACTGCTCGTAACTTGTCCAGAAGATTGCAGTAGTATCTGTCAGTGATGGTTTGACCTTTGGCAAGATAATCTGTAAGGATGACTCCACGACAATCCCAGAAAACCGAAAGCATGACCTTCCCAGCTCACCTTTGCACCTTTGCCTTTTTGGGAGGTGGGGAGTCGTCATGTTTCCATTCCGTGCTCATGGTGTCTTGTCTCTGGATCATACTGATAGATCCAGGATTCATCCATGGTTACCAGACTATAAAAATATCGTCTTCATCCTGTTCCAACAGCATCAACATTGCAGCGGGAATTAGCGACACGTCGATAAACTGTCGTCTCGTCACTGCTTTTCGAAGGTGGAGTACAACGACTCCACGTTCTCTTTTGTTATTACTAAGCGAGATGCTGCTTCTCGTAGATTTCTACCTCAGCTGCTCAGCATGGATCTTGCACTCTGGGTATGCGTGGGATATTAGCGCAGAAAAAATCAGAGCTTTCTGCGAAATGCGATTTATTAACATAAAATAGAATTGAAGGTTTGCCGATACGTCTGTGTAGCTATGGCCGCCGGGGAGTTTCACTATCACAATATACCACAATGCTGGTTAGGTTGACGACCAGCTGCCTGTGGACCAACCTCCTTCCACGAGTGTTTCAACCCAAATGACTTCCTCTTCCCTCGTGGTCTCAGATCACGACGCGACTTCCCCTTAACCCTCTACAAATTTTAGCGCGAAACATCACGTGATCACGCCAACCAAGAGAACTTTCACTTATTTGCCTGGACCAGATGTGCAGTCAGTTTCCGAGAAAACCGGTCTCGGGAGTAAGACAAGTACCTGACCTGTGACCCTTCTTACCTGTTGGCACAAATTTATCCCATTTTTGTCACTTTTAAGATCAACTAAGCCACCATAAACTGTACCTTTTTAACATGCGCTGATTTCCAAATTATATAATTTCAATATTTTATGTATTTTAAGTTTCAGCTTCAACATCTGTCTTGAAAGGTCACAACGGTTTTGAATTTGGAAATGGGTTACCAAAGGTAGGACCGTAGCGTATATGGTTAGTGTCTGCCTGACGTTCAAGGGGTCCCAAGTTTGAATCTATGCCAGGGTAGGTTACCTGGATAAGGCTTTCCCGGGGTTTTCCTTATCCTTCAAGACGAATGTCGGGTAGCTCTAAGCTCCATGGACCCCGGACTCATTTGGGCAGCATTTCACCAATTTCATTCATCCACCGATATTACTTAACGTTGGAGGACGTAAATTAAAAAAAAAAAAAAAAAAATGTGGAACCCACCGTGCAAACACCTCAGACATGTGCAGTTCGTCATAAATAATTTTCCACACACTACCATAACTAAGATGTGTCTCATTCATGATCATTTGGATGGTTGCTCGTCTGTCTTCCAGTATTAAACACTCCACTTTCTTCACTGTGACAGCTGACGGTCTACCAGCTCTTGGCTCATCTGTCAGGGATATGTGACCAGTTTGAAAATTTCTCTTCCATCTCACAATAGTGATATATAATGGGCAATCATTTCCATAAACAGCCGTCATGTCATCATGGATTACCCGGACAGTTTTGCCCTTCAAATGCAGGTACTTGATCACTCTAAGAGCCTCAATTTTCTACATCTTACATCCCAGTCACTACTGACACTCACTGTAAAATAACCAAAGAACTCAAATAACTGAAACTACCAGTATTATGTCCCTATAGATTAATGAGGACCATGACAAATTTTCAGCACTCTACTACGGGGTAGAAACTACGGGGTGATAATTAAAACTTTACGAAAGACCCTTCGAAATTCTATGAAAGTTTGGATAGAGGATTTTTATCAAAACCTTGTGAATTTTTATTGTTGACTTAATGTTTGCTACAGACCATAAATATGCGAGGCCAATGCATATACGGACCTGATTATGCCAGAAACCGATGCATATGACTTAGGATGGCCCATTACATATGTTTCCAATATAAAAGCATGGAGCCAGACTGAAAAAGTCAATGCCATAGCCGGGATTTGAACCACGGATCTTCTGGTGTCCGTCCATCCACTCTAGACCATAGAGCTATTATGACCAACATGCCAACATAACATTAAATTCTCCAACTGACTCGTGCTTTTCCCGATAAACCACTACGAGTTCTCATAAACACAAGAGACAAATACCTTAATGGGACTTACTGTGCTGAGTGTACTTTGAGGCCCGGGCTATATAGTTCGGGCCACTATTAGGTACAATTAATGAAAATGAATTGTTCTTTCACACTAGCTGTGTGTAGGACGCACTATGAAAGGGTAGAGCCAGACTGCAAAATTCAATGCCATAGCCGGGATTTGATCCACGGATCTTCTGGTGTCCGTCCAGCCGCTCTAAACCACAGAGCTATTATAGCCAACATGACATTAATTTCTCCAACTGACTCGTGCTTTTCCCGATAAACCACTAGGAGTTCTCATAAACACAAGAGACAAATATCTTAATGGGTCTTACTGTGCTGTAAGTACTTTAAGGCTCGGGTTTTATAGTTCGGGACACTATTAGGTACAAATAATGGAAATTAATTGTTCTTTCACACTAGCAGTGTGTAGGACGCACTATGAAATGGTAGAGCCAGACTGAAAAATTCATTGCCATAGCCGGGATTTGATCCACGGATCTTCTGGTCTCCGTCCAGCCACCCTAAACCATACAGCTATTATGGCCAACATGCCAACATGACATTAAATCTCTGACTCGTGTTTTTCCCAGTAAACCACTAGGAGTTCTCATAAACATATGAGACAACTACCTTAATTGCGACTTACTATACTGTAAGTACATTAAGGCCCGGGCTTTATAGTTCGGACCACTATTAGGTACAATTAATGCAAATTAATTGTTATTTCACACTAGCCGTGTGTAGGACGCAATATGAAAGCATAGAGCCAGACTGAACAATTCAATGCCATACCCGGGATTTGAACCACGGTTCTTGTGGTCTCCGTCCAGCCGCTCTAAACCATTGAGCTATTACGGCCAACATGACATTAAATTCTCCAATATAATATACCAATATAGTTTTATATCGAAATTTTGACGGCCCAAAAGACCTCGTTGTCGACGGGCCCTAAAACCCACTAATCCACTAATCGAAATTTTTATTCTGTGGCGGGTAGTATTAAATATTTATGAAACGGAATCGAGAATACTTTCCTTAAGATCTTATCAAAATCCACTCACACTGGATCTGCAAGGAAAACAACTAACATGGAAGCCTCCAGAAACACCAGTCAAATATTTAGGCGTAATGCTTGACATTAAATTAACCTGGAATTCTCATATACCTTACATTTACACAATAAGCATTTCTAGAATTAAAAAACTGTATCCATTGCAACAGAAGAAATCACAGCTTGGTCTGGAGTGCTCAATATTGATCTACAAGTCTCTTATACGCCCCATAATTTCTTACGCTGCTCCTGTATGGTGTGCAGCCAGCAAAACCCAGATTCATCGACTTCAGGTTATACAAAACAAATTTCTCCGCAGTATTACAAAGGCTCCATGGTTCATTAGAAATGATCAACTCCATCAGGAAGTTGGTATTCTTCCCATACATCTGTACTTCAAATTGATATCAAAGACATTCTTCTTAGATTAGAAGTACCAGGCGCTGTAACCTATGACATTGGACGACGAAACTTCGAAAGGCCCAGATTGAAAAGAACACTGCCTTAAGACATTCTACTCACTGATTCAGAAGATAGCAGCTTTTCTCTCTAATTCAAAGCGAATCCTCTATTTTTCTTATAAAACCACTGAACATAATCTAGCCTCGCATTCTAACCTCTGTTCAATTGATTTCCATCTTATTTAATGTTACTCTATGTGTTAGTTATCCTGTTATATACGTAGTCTTTTATTATCTTTCATTTAAATGTGTTCTTAATTATTTTCTGTTTGTTTAAATTATTAATTTATCATTTATTGTATTGGAACACGGGGCAGGACGGGGTCCTTAATATTTGAGCATCTATGTTTCACATTTGAACATTTAGAAATTGTGTTTTGGTAATGTAAATGTGTTTATTATTGCATAATTACCTGAAAAACATAAATTATACAGACACTCGCAACAAATGGGAGTAGCTTTTTACGTCAAAAACAAAATTAGTACATTTGCCCCGTTTTTTCCCATAGGTGGGGCAGTAGGGGGTACTATTTCTTTGACCAATTTTTGATCAGTTTTTTATTTCTTTTACATTTAGTTTACTTCTCGCAATATGCACAAATATGTACGTCTTCATCATCACTTTTGTCACCTGCACAAGAATTATGGGCCAACTGCAGGCAGCAGGGATGTCTAATCCATCCTCCTTCTGTATAATCGTGACAGTAAAGGCGTATTTTGCCACTTCTTTCCTGTTACCAGCAGACAGATGACTTTTGGAACGTTTGGATACAGGAGGATTAGGACATCTACGTATACCTTTCGATGATTCCCGTTTTGTTTCGCTTTCTGGCAGAGCGAGACGCCTTTTTACAGGTATTTTATTCATTTTTTCTTGTTCCGCATAAAATAGCGTTTCTTTATAAGGGTATGTTGTCAGTATTGAGCTTTTTCCCCTGTTTTTCCAAACTCTCTTGTTTTTCTGATCTACCTTTGCAATAGGTGTGACATTTTCTGGGCTGGAGCTCTGGAAACTACTGCAGCTTGGCATCTCAATGTTTTCTCTCCCCATAGGTGAACCAGAGACAACGGACATCTCAGAAGTTGAAGGATTAACATCATCAGGAACTTCAGAAGAAAGCTCAATTTCTGTCATTTTGGACGGTAGGATATCAGCATCATTTAACACATTGATGTTCACAGACCATATTCCTGTTGTTCGAAACGCATTGACTGCCGTACTCATTGTTGAGGCTGGCATATAACTTGCACCAAACAATGATGCAACCTAAAAAAGTGTCAAGAGTTTTCCAGGATTATATCTAACCCAGTAGCGAATATCATCCTCATATTTGATTAGTGGTTTCATGAAAAAATGCATCTAGCGGCTGCAGCCTGTGAGAACATTTTCAACAGCATAATTAGGATTATCTGGTTTCTTCTTAACGTAGAGTTCAACAGTTGTTTGGAGCACTTGAAGTTGATAAGCTGCCCTTTTGTACCCCATTGAACCATCAAGTACAACATTCACAGCCCCCTCCATTGAGACTAAAGGCCATTCTTGCCTCTGTGACTTCTTAACGTAATTACACACTACTCCGAAATCACATGAAACATGAGTAGACAATCATATGAATAACACACAGAGTTTTACACCAGGGGCATAATGGCGTAGTGCCCTGTTATGCCCCACCCATACTGCCCCGTAAACAGAAGCTTAAGTTAATGCTTGTCGATGGTTCGATATTCAAAGATAACTTAGCGAAAAGCAAGGATTTAGAAGTAAATTAAATGTTATATTCCATAGTAATTATTGTTTTTATTTAAATGTAGATATGATGTACTTACATGCCTTGAAAGATATCACGAATCTTGTAAAAACTGATTCAAACTTTATCCAACACACAACTCGCACACAACAGAGTCTGTCATGGCAGCCAACTGACGTGTACTAGTAGCTGTGATTGAGATGACGTAGGTTTGATAGATTCCGGTAGATTGTGCCACCTACTAGAGAGAAAACACGTATATCCCATTCTACCTCACTACCCCGATATGCCCCATGTTCCCCTATATGTTGGAGGACAGTATTTCCTCAGTTGTTAATTTGTATGTAGTACTTATGTAATTTATTAATGGCTTGTATAGCAATACTGCTGATCAGCCAAATAATAAGTAAGAAAAAATAATTTTTGATTAGAATCGGATACTTTCACTGCTTAGGGGAGAAAGTAATAAGGGTGCTGCTGCATGTGAAAGGCAGGTAATTAAGGCACATACTGTGCAATAAATAGCCATTCACTGCTTGCTGACAAGTTTTCGCAACAGGATTGCAACAGTCTTTACATTGCCTCACCGGTAATGTGATAAACAGGATTATCCTGAAAACTCACGCCTCTGTTGTCAGATGAGATTATGCCGTACACACTTAAGCCGCCCTGAATGCACCTCCCCATCCCCTGCACCCTTCTCTTTATCAAGGTACGCTCCATTACTTTCATTTTGCTGTCGTTCCTCGTGATTGGCTGAACTTCTTGATGAGATCGTTCCTAGTCTGATGCCTCATAGATGCACAGGGATGAAAACCCCTTAACGAAGATACAAGTTTCTTAAACTTTCTGCAACTTATATACACTGGAGCACAGGTTGTCATTACACACCCCAAAGTTGAAAACAGTGTTACATATCAACACTTCTGATATGTAGATGATGCAATGTTTTCATGAAGCGTCCTAGATATAGGGCGTCATTTACCTTTTAAAACATCTGAAGAGTTGCACGTATGCCTCTTCCTCTACCGTTCTTCAGCAACTTGTTCTTCCAAATCTATTTAATTTTAACTGAATTAAACATTACAAGTTTCTCTGTAGCCTTAAACGATGATCAACTATTTTAAATTTAGTAACTATGGTGATGACTTAAAATTTTCATTCTTTTTGCGTGAATTAGAGAGAGAACAAATGAATGGCGACTTATGTTTGAAAAAATGTATAAATAAATATTTTAAAATGCAATCGCGAAGGAGAATATCTTGATTGTTAAACTCCAAATGGACGTATTTGACAAAATTGTCGTTTAATGAGATTTGTATATTTTGTGTATATCTGGCAAGTGTATTAGGGTTTGAGGTTTTTTGTAATTTACGTCCTCCAACGTTAAGTCATATCGGACGATGAATGGAATGGACTAAATGATGCTCAAATGAGCCCAGGGTACATAAAACTTACAGTTATCCGACCTTCGTCTTTTAGGATAAGGGAAAATCCCGGAAAAAACCTTACCCAGGTAACTCATCCTGACCAAGATTCGAACTCGGGACCTCTTGAACGTGAGGCAGACATGCTACCATCTACGCTACCGAGGCGGGCATCACGGTTTGAGTTATGCAAAAGTCATTCAGAATGAAGAAAGCTCGGAGGCTATTCCCAGAAACTTAAATGTATATTTGCATTACATTTTTATAAAAAGTATCTCCAATATAAAATTTTAATCCTTACCTTTAAGGCCACTTTTGAGTACATAACCTCAATAAGCTGGCATTTAAGATGTAAAATGGAATGGGTTGTTTTGTTTATTTATTCTTTTGAACATTTTTTATTTATATTCTTTGAAGATGAAAAATTTAACTATCAATTTGAAAATTTAAAGCAAGGCTACACCTGAAAGATTGAAAATCGTTAATTTTTTGCCATTTTTGGTAGCTTAGGGTGCGTATTAATAAATGACATGCTATCTTTTATCTGGCCGCGCCGTGGCTCAGTGCTTAGACCGCTTGGCTCTCACCAAGGCGGCCCGGGTTCGATCCCAGGTGACCGCAAAGTGAGATTTGTGGTGGACAACACGGCGCTGGGGCGGTTTTTCTCCGGGACCTCCGGTTTTCCCCGCCATCTCATTCCACCAGTGCTCCATCTTCATCTCATGTATCACCAGTGTCACCGCCTGCGGTGCCGTATGTAGTAAAGGCGGGCGTTAAACACTGCACATTTCATTTTATCTTTTATCATTTGCACCATTTTAGGCGATCACGTGATAATTTAAAGAGACCTTTAACACTCGTTTAAAGACAGAACCATTACATCACTATTAATTTTCTAAGAACTTTTTGAAGTACTTTTCAGTATACAAAATGCCTCACGCGTTTCTTTTTTCATTTATCTTGGCGAAATTTAAACCATAGGTCTTATAATATGTAAATAAGAAACTTTACATTCCTCCTTTTTTGTTAATGCTCATGTTTTAAAAATTATATTGTGTTAAATCATAAAAAAGTTAATATTTTCAAAATTATGAGAGCTAACATATTGAAAATACTGTAGAACCAATTATAGAAGAGTATTCTAAAAACAAGAATGTGGGTCTTTTAAAATAGCTCATTACTGGCCGAAAGCAAAAATTGAACTTGAAAGCTCAAACTTTTTACACTTAGAACATTTTATATCGCGCGTAATTTTTACAATATTTTGACAAAGATTATTAATAATTAATTATTTGGTGCAGCAATATGAAAAGTTGCATGCAAGTTTAAAATGATGCTCTAATTATGTGGTTAAATTTTCTTGATGATAGGTTTATTATTATAGAAGTTGGAATTTTTAGGGTAGCTTTGACTTAATGAACCTTTCCTCTATTTACTCTAATATTGAGAGACCAACAGACGGACAGACTTTTAAATAAAGTGGAGGTTTTCCTAAAAATGCTTCCTTATGATTCAGGAGACATTAAAGCGCAGAAACCTTTTGGGTGGAATGCAACATTTTATTTTCAGGCCACGCCGTGGCTGAGTGAGCCCAAGCGCTCACCACGGCGCTCGGGTTCGATCCCAGGCGACCGCAAAGTAAGATTTATGGTGAACAACAAGTTGCCGAGACGGGTTTTGTCCTGGAACTTCGGTTTCCTCCATCTGATTCCACCAGTGTCCCATCTTCATCTCGCGTATCATCATTCTCGCTGCCTGCGTAGCCACATGTAGTAGACGTGGGCGTTAAACGCGCACGCACGCACACACATACACACAAAACACACAAAAACTTCTAGAGAACATGAAAGTCGATCACATACCGGAAATAAAATCCACTGTACACGAGTTAACACTATTGGTCAAAGATAGAAAGGCGCACGAAATGACCATTGCGTTAAAGTCGAAGGAAAAAGAACAAAGAAAGGCAGAGCAAAAAGAAGTAACGAAGTAATAAGCTTCTTAAGAACAGCTTATAGAAAGCTGGTTAGGGAAAGTTCGGTAGTTAGCCAACTTTTCAATTTTGAGTTATGCTGCTGAGACATTTTCGTGCGCGTTCACCCACCCACAAACGCGCAAGACCTCTTTGCCATTTTTTACGCTCTGTAAGTATGTAGAAGCGAAAGTAATCATTAAGATAAAAAGGTGAGAAGTAGCAATAGATGTATACCTTTCACGATACCTAATATTTTGGTACTCGAACCGCCATTTCTATTTCTAGTTTCAGTATGAAATAGAATTTAGGGAGAACTGTATAAAGCCGATAAAATTAATTAGGTGCACAGATAATGAGACAAAATTTAAAACCATACGTATACTTATTTTCACACCCCACATTAGACATAAATGCAAAATGTATTTTTGAAACAGTACACTTTTACACGCTTTTGTTCAAAAATACTAACATTCTCATTCTTTTGTGGTCAAATCCACTTTCTCTTCACATGAGTTCTGCTGTACTAAATAGTATTTCAGATTAGATTCAGATCCTGTGATACCAGCGTGATCACTTGGGAAAGAGAGGAAGGATGATCCGGACGACGATGTGTGATAGGGATGACCGGGTCCATCATGGACCAATACTGATGACGGATAGGCTCTGCTTGCGCCACCTGCAACTTGGTGGTTCCAGATGGAGTTGAGGTAAGATCCAGCAGACCTGCAGAACATCAAAAAGAAATCTTTTCATTAGTTCTAAGGATTTTATAGCTTTTGCCAATATATACAGTATAATCCGGGCTTGTGGGCCATGGCCTACTATAATGTGAGAAATGGGATGATGTTTGTTCTTCAGCACTACTAGACGAGCAACCACTCGGCGTACTGCGGTGTTGTCGTATTGCATTCCCCCTAAGTGGTGTGTGACGAGCGCCCAACTAATCAATCTCTAATAAAAACTATCCACGCTAAGACAAAAATTCAGGTTTTGCAAAAAATGATCCATGAGGAAGGAGGGAGTAATGTATCTAACATAGCCGCAAAACCCCATAATTTTAGCTCAAATAGTTTGCCTAATACAAATAAAGCACTGTTATATTATAACAATTCATTGCGACGTAAATATTGTAATAGATATCATTATTGGTTGGCATATATGCGTGTACGTATATTTGTAATTAATCAAAACTTAAACGTTAACGTTTGACATGACGTGGTAAAAGAATTACTTTGTAAAAGTCAAGGTGTTGGTTAAATTCAAGTGAGAACAACCAATACACTTCCTGCTGTAGAATGATTCATCGGTAGAACGTCACTTGTCACATTATATGTTTGTTTATGAATCGTACGTAATCTCTATTTACTCTAGAGAGTTCAAAGCAGTATTATTCAGTTGTTCTTCCAATTAGAAACCAGGGAAAGTGTATCAACTGGATCAGCTTGCAATTCAAATGAGATACGGGGTATTATAAACCACCTTCCCCCTTTCCACTGCCAGAACAATCCAATTGAGTTAATGTGGGCTCAAATTATGTTGTAAACAGGAGTAATACTTTCAAACTGACTGACGCTGAGCGACTTGTTCCCCAAGAAGTTGACAAGGTTGCACAAGACTGGGAAACTGCATGAGACTTTCAGATAAACTACAAGAAATCTGCTTTTGAAAAGAAATAGCAGGTGACGAGATTTTGGAGCCTATCATCATAAACTTACAACACTCAGACGATCAAGACAGTGACAATGACAAATTGTCTCTTAACGGGAGTGAAATTCATAGCTATATGGATGCACCACTGCCAGTTTCGTTGGATTAGAAAAATAGTTAATTCATTAACTATAATTATTTTTAAGCTATATATTTAAAACATGTGCGTAGTATATTGATATGATATATGATATGATATATATATATTTAATTGTGCATATTCCAAAATTTTACAATATACAATTTAAGGCTACATTTATTTGCCTTTACCTTGTTGCCACCTTGGCTTACATGGCACCCTGGTCTTCTGCTCTGCCAGGTAGCTCTTAACCCACATACCTCCTTGATTACTTAATGAGTCCCTTTCTTCCCCCTCATCTTCCTTTCTTATATTCTTTACATTTCTGGCCCATTTTTCTTTTACGTTCTGAAAGAACTCACCAATACTTCTTATCTTCTTTTCCTCCCTGCCCGTTAACAATTTTATAGCTACTATCCTCTTCTCTACTTTCTCCCACATTCCTTACTAAACCTTTTTCTCCATATTGCAACCTCCTCGCATTCTGTTACATTGTGTTCTATGCTTTCTTTTCCCCCACACAATTCACAAATTCCCCTTTCCTTACCTCTTATCCCTCTTAGAAATATTATTCCTGTTCTCATCCATGCTAACCCTTCTCTCTCTTGTCCGTTGCAGTAATCTACACATGCTTCTCATCACCAATTTCTTTTTATTTGCTTGTAAAATTGTAATAATTTCATATTTTCTAGACTTTCCCACATTTCCTGTCTTTCTATATCTTCTATTCACCATTTTACTAATTTACCCACATCGCATTATTCCTTTCCACTAATCTCCATATATCTCCCATTCCTATTTTTTACATAATGCCTCATATCTCTGTCCACCTACTATTTAAGTTCTCTAATTTTTTTTTGCTGTCTCATGCATAATTTCATAATTTCCGTTTTTTCTTTTGCCAAACACCTATACCAAATTTGCATTATTATTTCCAGTACTGTTCTATTTGTTCTTGTTGTTTCTAATTCTACTAAAGCTGCTACTCCAGGGGCTGATCTTGGTAAGCCTAGTAGCTCTTTACAAAACCTTCTGTAGTTTTGGTCCACCGTTTTGTTTACCTCTGTGCCCCCACAGATCTCCACTCCATACAACATTTTGGATTCAACTAGAGCTTAGTATATTCTTTCTAACCATTTGGTAGTCATTTCTAGTTCATATTTGCATATTCTGATTCCATTCATTGCCGCCCTTCCTTTTGCTTCAATTGTTCTCCTGTGTTCTCCCCACTTTCCATTGTTATTCAACCTTACTCCTGAGTATTCAAATACATTGACTACTTCTAGCAATTGCGGCTGGTGGGTTAAATTATTGGTGGTGCACAAATGAAAAATAAAACACAGAGTAGTAATGACTCACCTATTTATACAGATTCCCTGCGCTACTCTCCTTAGACCTGGCGAATCTATCGATAACTTTTGCGTTGAAGTCGCTGATCTTCATAACAAAATCTCTCTCAATTGAAAGCATTGCTAATGCTGACAATCGGTCCTGTGACATTGTGTTCCTAAGGAAAGTTTTTATTCTTTTTAAAGTTGAGAAACAGCATTCTGCTTCAGCGGTAGACATTGGCATAGTTGACAGTACTCGGAGGAGTTTGACATATTCGCTGAATGTAGCACATAAATTGTTTTCCTTAATGAAGTCTATCAAGCACAAAGCGCCGGACATTCCACGAAATTCCTCTCGACTGTAAATTACAGTCAGTTCTCTACGAATTTTTGTTCCAATGATAAAAGGATAGAACCTTATTGTTTCTCTAACGGAATCCTCTGGAAATGTCTTAGAAATGTTCTTGATGAAACAAAGTCGAGGCTACCAGATGCCCCTTGAAGCTAAATCTGTCCTTTGCTTCTCTAAGAATAATGTCACACACTTCAAGAGCTTCTCTTCTTTTCACATCATGATCTTCTATTCTTCTCCTCTTAATTGCAGTTTCTTCGTGCTCCTCGATAACCACGCTATTTCTTACCTTTTGCACTTCCCTTTTAAATGCGTTTAGCTGGGCGATGACAAACGTTGCATTGCAGTCTCGTTTCTGTAGCTGATTGTACAAAATGTCCACATGTGGCATTATCTTGTAGAAGAAAGACAGCCAGAATACAAAATTATCATCTTTCAATGTGGTCATAAACCCAGAAGCCTGAACAAGCGTGGCGTTGTTGTTTAACAGGGCTCTCTTCTGAATAACCTCCATTCATTTAATTAAATTCTCTCTGTGTTCGAAAAGCAGAGCACACAGAAGCTAAGCCTGAAGGTCACGCTATAGCCGTTGCTAAGAGTAGGAGGAGCTAGGTTTATAAAACTCCATTTAAGCAATGTATAAGAAGCCCCTCCCATCTCTTCACCTTCCCGCAACCCCCTCAGAGAGCCTACATTTGGGTGAAATCTTAGGATAACTCTTCACTGCAAATCTGCGGCTCCTACAGCTAATCACTGTTTATTTCGACTTCTGCGGTCATGGGCAGCTACATACGATAAGCGTAATTGAAACCTGTTTGTATATAAATAATGCAAATAAGTACAGCTTTAATGTGCAAAATGCACCTGTTGTATATTCAGAATTAGTGGGTGTAGAGCAAACCCGAAACCTTATGAAGGAACCGCCCCTGACTTCTACCCTTTTGTCATTTAGTACCAACTTTTCATCTTTGTTTAGTTTAATTCCCTCCTTGAAGACCATAACTTTCGACTTATTTATGTTTATGTTTATTCCTCACCCTTCACAAAATTTCTGAATTTCAGTTATTACCTTGTGCAAACCTACTACCGTTCTAGATCCTACCATTAAGTCATCCGCATACACGAATTGTTGCATGTTGGAATTTTGATTTCAACTGCTGCATTATTATAAAGCGTTGGAAAATTCAGTTTGCTTTCCCTTACGCCTAGCGCCAACTAAACGCGTAAGTGTGCGAGAGAGAGAAAGACAGACAGAGAGAGAGAGGCCCGCCTCGGTAGCGTAGATGGTAGCATGTCTGCCTCACGTTCAAGAAGTCCTGAGTTCGAATCTCGTTCAGGGTGAGTTATCTGGATAAGGTTTTTCCGGGGTTTTTCCTTATCCTTCAAGACGAATGTTTGGTAGCTCTAAGCTCCATGGACCCTGGAATCATATGAACATCATTTCCTCCAATTCATTTACCGTCCGACATGATTTAACTTTGAAGGACGGAAATTCCAGAAAAGGAAGGAAAAAGGAGAGAGAGTGGGACATATAAAAGAGTGGAGGTAATGAGGCGCCAACGCTGAAGTCTCTAACGCATCTGATTCGCTACAAGCCAGAACTCTTCCCATTTGAAACACATACTAAGCTTATGCTCAGGCGTTCGTCAACGACTGCAGCGGCCAACTTCAGTGGTATATGAAACGCCTGGAAAGAAGGCCAGTGGAGCAGACCCATAAGCCTGGATTGTACTGAATCTTTTCATTAAAAAGCTATAAAATGTAGTACTGTTAATGGGAACAGTGCCCGTATTCTTAGTGATTCACAATCAGCTCTACTCACTATTAATGATAAATACAATTTAAATTCATTAGCACATGAAATCAGAACCTTGCTTCAATACCATCCAGGACATATTTGCATGGGATGGCTTAAAGGACACAGTGGAATTTTAGGTAACGAGAGAGCTGATTGCTTGGCTAAGAAGGCTGCAGAATCCAATCTTCCTGTGACATACTCTTTATGTCCTATTTCTACTGTAAGGAGAATAATACATCAACATATTCTTGAAGAATGGAACCAACAATGGCTAGCAACTCCAAATGGAAGTTTAACAAAAACATTATTTTTCCCTAGTGTATATGACAGAGGAAAATGTGAAACACTTGTACCAAATTTTGTTTTGACACAATTTTTAAGTGGGCATGGTAAATTTGTTGAATACTTATCACGTTTTCACTTAACATCTAACCCCAAGTACATGTGTGGTGAAGAATTTCAAACTGTGGTTCATCTCCTTTTCTGTTGTCCCATTTTCTGGAGAGAAAGACAAGAATTAATATTCAAGCTAGACTCTCTAGGAACTGAATTTTCTGCTCCACTCACATCTTTGCTAATGAAGCCACAACAGTATAAGTACTTCATTATGTTTATAAAATCAGTGTTTAAACGTCTGAAATAGTTTAAATTAATATGCATCAGATTATAACATATTTTCTTCCTTCTAGTATTTAAAATATTTTTGTTAAAATTGTGTATTTTTATGTATCAACTATAACCCTAATATACCACTGTTTAAAATAGGGTTCATAAATCTGGATAAATAAAAAAAATCTTTTAATTGCATAAATTCCATCCTCCTGCCAAAACACACCAACTGCCGTCCCTGATCCTACAAACTATAGAGATAAAACGGATAAGGCCGCGACTAAAAGTCCTCAAATTACGTGTACAAGAACCATCTTCCCTGTGTTTTTTTAACACAGACAAAACCACAAAGGCACCAATGTCAGAATAAATGGCCTTATGGAAACTGAACCCAACACCTTCGGATTATGAATCTCATGTTAACGCGGAGACTTTTCGCTCAATCCTAACCGGTGTCCTGCGTCTAAAAACAAATGAGTTTGATGGTTGCTTAAACTTTCATGAAATTCTCTTTCTGCCCCGGAGGTTTGTACTTGAATACCAAGGTCTCTTTAGGTGATTTACCATAAAAAAGCTATCATAACTCTGTCTCCACAGTCCAAGCAAGAAAAGTAATGTTCCAGTGCTCCCATGAGCATTAAAACCTCCAAGGAGAACTGCGATAAGGGGAAAATATATAATCGTTACATTAATTTTCAAATAATTTTAACTGCACAATGTGAAATTATGTCTGCCTTTTTTGCTTCTCTTAAAAATTCCGTCGTATGTTCTGGCCGAGAGTGGGGGGGGGGGGGGGGAAGTACCGTCCTTTTGGGGTATTTCCAAATCCTTTGTGAATTATTGCTGTCGCCGCAACTTTATCACAAGATCCTTTTGTGTAGTGCTTAACGAGTTCTGAGATTTTCGTCGTAAGCGATTTGTGTTGGACAAAACGCTGCTCAGCTCTAGGCTAACCATTTAAGACTTCTGGCCTCTTTTCGGCGCGTTCATTTTACTCACTTCTGTAATCTTCTATCGTGTACTTATACGTATGTTTACTCAAGCACTAGTTGGATATAGCCTGCCATTTTCATGGCCAGTTTCAGACCTGGCTCTTTTCATGGTCAATTTTAGAAAGATTTTAGTCCAAATTCATACTTTTTCCTTGCTGTCAGAACGAGTAGAGCCTTCGTACATACGAGTGTTCCAAATACTTAAACACATTTAAACATATTTTATACATTTTTTTTACTTTAACAAGGACAAATTTTCAGGCGAATTATGCTACATATTCTGTTTTAAATGTTCATATAGTATATTTATTTTCGTGTTCTTTTATAGCCATATTCGATTTAAAAATAAATTTCCCTAAAAAGTTAAGCGGAGCTAAACCGCTTATTTCAAACTTACGGCGCTTTAAAACAAATAAACAATTATTTTATGTTAAAATAGAGCAGAAGAGTCTTTATTAATCTCCTAATGCGTACAGATTTTACGCGGGCTGTTCAATAAAGAAGGATCACAATTTTGTTTCGACAACGTACGTTCACTCATCCTCAAAATTTTGATGGTTCTTCTCAAAATAGCCTCCCCTGAATGCAATGCACTTGTCCCAGCGTTTCTGCCAGTCTTTAAAGACATGCTGAAAACTATTTTTGAGAAATCCTTCAAAAGTACCTCCGCAGCCTTCACCACTACTTCTGATGATGGATAATGCCTCCCACGAAGGCGTTTCTTCAAGCCACATGGGGCTAAATCCGTACTATAGGGAGGGTGAGGGATGCACTTCACGTTGATTTTTGCAAGATATTCAGCAACAACTTTGGCAGTATGCGGCCGCGCATTATCGTGGTGCAGCATCCAGCCTGCTTCACGGAAATGTGGTCTTTTCCGTCTGATATGGACTTGCAATGCTTTCAGGACATCCCTGTAATATTGTACAGTTGCTGAATGTTTGTGCATGTACAACATTCTGATGAACCTTTCAATGAGTATTGTCACCCGGACTTCGGAACTCCCTATAGAACTGGCCAGCAATAGGGTCAGATGTGAAGTATTGTGCCCACGCCTACCCATTTGTCTCCTGTCACTAATTGAAGGGATGATAAGGAGTGGGATCGCGGGCCACTGTGCCGTCTCTTTCTCCTCCCCCTGAATTCTGGAACATACAGGATATTTCATCTCATCCGGAACCTTCTGGATTGGCCAGTTGGTGCTCTATAAGCAACGCGTCGGGTTGGAGGAGTGTTCAGTTCTTGGCGAGCAGCCGTAACGAGCGCTCAGCGAGGGAACGGACTGTGTACGTGCATCGAAGGAGTGTACGTAACTGCGTGCAGTGGACCGGTGACAGACGAACTGACGAATTGTAATTGTGTGTATTACGTAATTCTGTGTAATCGGCAAGTGTTCAACTGTAATTCGGTGGAAATAAAGAACAATTTTTAATTGTGCAATTAGACTTTTAATTTCACGAACCCACAAAGTCACAATACTCTGTTTTAAATGTTTATATCATAAATTCATTTTCGTGTTCTTTTATATCCATATTTTATTTAAAAATAAATGCCGAAAAGGTTAGAGCGGGGCTATCCCGCTTATTTCAAACTTATGGTGTTATACAACAAATAAACAATTATTTTTCGTTAAAAAAGAACAGAACAGTCTTTATTAATCCCTTAAAGCGTACAGATGTTACAATGGCTCTTCAATATTGAATTATCACAATTTTTTGACAGCGTACCTTTACTCATCCTCATAATTTTTGATGGTTCTTCTCAAAATAGTTTCCCCTGAATGCGATGCACTTGTCCCAGCGTTTCTGTCAGTCTTCAAAGACATGCTGGAAACCATTTTTTGAGAGATCCTTCAAAATCGCCTCCGCAGCCTTCACCACTACTTCTGATGACGAATAATGCCTCCCACGAAGGCGTTTCTTCAAGTTAGGGAATAGAAAAAGACACATGGGGCTAAATCCGGAATATAGGGAGGGTGAGGAATGCACTTCACGTTGATTTTTGCAAGATATTCAGCAACAACATTGACAACATGCGGCCACGCATTATCGTGGTGCAGCAGCCAGCCTGCTTCACGGAAATGTGGTCTTTTGCGCCTAATATGGACTTGCAATGTTTTCAGGACATCCCTGTAGTATTGTCCAGTTACTAATGTGTGTGCAGGTACAACCTGCTGATAAACCATTCCATGAATATCAAAGAATGAGATGACCATAACTTTCCCAGTAGAAACAACCACTTTTGATTTTGGAGGGGGGGTTGGTGATGAAGGAGATTTCCACACTGAGCTTTACTGTTTGCTCTCAGGATCAAAATGACGCAGCCAAGTTTCATTAGCAGTGATTACATTTGAAAGAAACTCCGGATTTTCCTCTAACATCAACTTTAACTGCGTGCAAAAGTCCTTTTGTTCGGGAATCAACAGTCTTGAAAACCATCGCGCACAAACACGTCTCATGAGTAATGTTTCTGTCACCAACGTGTGGGTGGCATCCAATGGAATGTTCAGTATTTCAGAAAGTGATCTTAAGGTAATTCGTCGATCCTCTTTCTCAATGGCAGCAGCAGTGTTGATGCTTTCTTCCGTAAGAGCAGTAACTGGAGCACCGGGTCCACCTTCCTTTGAAATTGATTGTCTTCCATCTTTAAACATTTTAAACCACCTTCGAGCTGTGCTGTAGGGAAGAGCAGACTCTCCACTAGCCTCCTGTAACATTGTATAAGCCTCAAGTGAAGATTTGTTGAGACGAAAGCATGATTTCAAAGCCGCATATTGTTCCTCGCGTGTTACCTCCATTTTAGTGGTAGGCGACACTGAACATGTCTGAACTTGCCTGGTTCTCACAGGTGGGAACCAGGAGTACCATCAATGAAACTACTACGGTGTGTTTGTTTCAAATTAATCTAACAGCATATAATAAGATTGAATTTTAGTGCGAAGAATTATGTCTGTAAAAATTATGATCATTTTTTACTGAACAACCCTCGTATAAAGCCACATATTTTGCTTGCTAAAGTTGTAATCAAATGAAACAGCGCCTGTCCCTAGGGCTATTAGCACTTGGCCGCGCCGTGGCTCAGTGGTTAGACCGCTTGGCTCTCACCAAGGCGGCGCGGATTCTTACCCAGGCAAACGCAAAGTGAGATTTGTGGTGGACACACGGCGCTAGGGCGGGTTTTTCTCCGAGATCTCTGGTTTCCCCCGCCATCTCATTCCACCGGTGCTTCATCTTCATTTCATGTATCATCAGTGTCGTCGCCTGCGGTGCCGTATGTAGTAAAAGCGGGCATTAAACACTACACATTTCATTTTTCGGGCCGAACTGCCGATCCCCTCCCGTTGGGGCGTTGTTTGGATTGGGTTGGACTCGAGGGGGGAGTCTGTTCCCGACACCCACGGGGAATTGGGTACCTCCGGCCAGGCTAAGGCCGCACGGAAGGGGTAGAGGGTTGCCCAATGAGTCCCGAGTATTAGCCTGTAGAGATAGTAGAAGATGTGCTAGATCACCAGGCGGCCCAACCGAGGTTTTCGGTAGTCTTTCCTGCGGGGTTGACGCGCGTAATTGAGTATCCACTTCCACCCGTCTTGACGTTGTACTCAGTTGGGGGCCATTTTAGGCTCAAGGTATTCCCCATGGAAACACCCCCGGCGTATCCAGCGCTCCCGGGTTGAAGGAGACCCGGGTTCTTGGTCCTACGGACCTCCTCCTCCTACAGGACTAAAGGGGAGGGGATCCGTCCCCTTCAGCGGCCGAGGTGCGTGCGCTGCGGACCCTTAGCACTCGTGGTACCTCTGTCGTTACTAGAGGAACCTCGGGACGAACTGCCGAGCCCCTGCCGTCGGGAAGTTGTTCGGATTGGGTTGGACTCGAGGGGGCAGTGTGTTCCCGACACCCACGGGGAATTTGGTACCTCCGGCCAGGCTACGGCCGCCCGGAGGGGGTAGAGCGTTGCCTCATAAGTCCCAGGTACTAGCCTGCAGAGCTAGTAGGTGTGCTAGATCACCAGGCGGCCCCACCGAGGTTTTTGGTAGTCTTCCCTGCGGGGTGACGCGCGTAAGTGGCGTATCCACTTCCACCCGTCTTGACGTTGCGCTCAGCGGGGGGCCTTTTTAGATTGAAGGTATTGCCCCATGGAAACACCTACGGAGTATCCATCGCTCTCGGGTTGAAGGAGGCCCTTTGGTCCCAAGGTTCCAGAACTAATGGGAGTGCAACCTCTACACTTAACTGTACTGGTGCATGATGGATGAGGCCTGTCTCTAAGTTTTCCTAATTTATGGCAGGCAATCTCTGCTCTAAGTACAAGATCCACCATTTTCTTTTTAACTGACGTCAGTGTACTCATATGATAGGCCGGAATTCGCTCTCAGTAAAGAAGTTGTATGTTTTTGGGGTGAACTTTAGGGAGCAGTATGTTTTGTCCCTTAAAGAGCTATTACTCTGAATTTTTCACATTTCTCTTTCTAAGAACGTCAAGCAATACAGTTTAGTAAGTGCAAAACTGGACTAAGGCTTACATGATGTTTGATGGGTGGCTTACCTTGGAAACGAATAAGGCGCAGCTGACTCACCTGGTATAGGGTAACTCAAAACCGTATTTCCAGCTTAAGCGCAATATTGAACTTTTGACGTCTCTTTCGCAAGGATAAAGAAAGTACAAGTACTCCTCAAATCTCTGGCAGATCAACGCCGAGAAGGAATTGACTGGATGCACTGTAGACGAAGATGAAGAGAGAAAGTACCCTTGAAGGGCTCTCGAAAGCGGTTTTGTACTTGCTCTCCACTCCTGTGACCGTTAAGACATGTATCCTCTTTCAGGCCAAACATGCTGCAAAGTTCTGTCTTCCTCTGATCCTTGAAGAGTCAAGTAAGAGGCCAAGTTATGCATAAAAAGAGACATTCCCATTTTGAGCCACTTCTAAAATAATACAAGTGCCAATAAGACTGTTATGAATATAGGACTTCTCTCTACCAATACTGAACCTATCAT